>VJOZ01007821.1:0-28981 GCA_009801055.1 Stichopus horrens | reverse complement strand
AGTAGGCAAAAAGGTAAAAACATTGAAATTTCACCTCCAAAAGTTTGGTAAGGCTTTTAATTACACCATTCAGACAATCTGGGAAAATAAATTGGTTTCAGTTGGTTAATTTTGCCATATGATTTCAAATTCTTCTAACATAACTTCAAAAAGTGTAGAATATGATAATGTAGTGGTTGACAGTTTTCATTCAAAGCAAAGGTGTGCTTCTTTGAGCAAGCTAGTGGAAAGTATACTGGTATTAACTATTCAGTTAATACAACTCAGGATAACTGACGCCACAGGCAAGGTTGTGTACAGTTAGAAAGTTATTTGTAAATACAGTGTTTCCTTTCACTATTACCACAATTCCCAGTACCTACCAAGGAGCAAAGACTTGAGTAGTATGTTTTCGATACACCAGTGAGACTTGTGCTGTTGCATATTCATTATGTAGGCGGTTATCGTAAGATCTGTTAATTTTCAAATCTGATTTCTGCTTTTTACTGTCTTTATGCTAATCCCATTGCTTTATGAAGTGGTTACTGTCATTTTCCTTCATTGAAAGTCAAAGTCTGTTCATGTGTAACCATGCGTGTACATTTGAAAGTAAAGATCAAACATAATCTTATCTTTATTGGTTTTTCAGTACACACGCAATCACTTAAAGAAAGTTTGGGTACCATTTGGGGATCTTCCTTTGTGTTGGCAGTTTTGCACTTTTGTCCACCCACTCATAATGCTCGATCTGTAACTGGTGGGAACTCTCTCGCATGCCCTAGAGGTATTACCCAGCTACTGTATGGGCTCAAGTATGTGAAACTAAATAATCTGGCACTGGCCCTGACAAGTGTATGAATTCTATTGATGCTATGGAAGTTCAATTTCTTTGTGTTCCATGGACTTCATTTAGGGTGACTTCACTTCAACTCTGCAATTAGGAGATTTTATTCACACCTTCACATCATGCACAGACCTGCAAAACAGTCTGTTACCCACAGGGAGAGTATTTTGTTTTCCTTTCTGTTGTAGTCTTGAGCTCTGTGGCAAGGTTATTAATGCTCCCACATTAATTACATCTTTTCAGAATGTTTCAGAGATGTATACGTTTTTCAACCAGAGATAATATCAGTCTGTGAGCTGTGGTTGTTAAAACAAGCTGAAATCCATTTTGTTAAATCTGAATCCATGCTAAGGTTTGTTTTACTTTTGGAATCATGAAAGCAGTGTCACTCACCAGTACCTGTATGTCACTCTCTATATAAACCCTTGGTATTGACCATACTTTTTAGATTGCTTAATTCTCTGCAAAGAAGTCACCTGTTTGTCTTGGCCACAAGTTTCAGTATTTGCTAGTTGTCCAATTAAATTGTTCAAACTATAAGCTAGATTTAAGTGGATTCATCAGAGTATGAAAAGCAGTAGGTACTTGATTAAAGGTTAAACGATTATGACCTTTGAGCAAAGTCAACTCTTTCCATCCATGTCATATGAAATTCTGTGTACCCTCCTTCAAAAAAAGAATAAGGTTCTTTGCCTCAAACACCTGATATGTCTGTATTATGCATAGTGTGATATCTTGGTCCCCAACTTGTGTTGTGCAGCAGGTGTGTCCTTTAAATCAAGCTTTTTCTCATAATTGTGTTTCTCCTGCCAGAATGCACTAGATGTTATAACCTCTACCATCTTTTGCATTTCCGTGTTTTGAGATACCATTCCAAGTCAATGCTGCTGTTCATTAAAGGTTAATCAATTCTGAACCATACATTATCTAAGGATAATGCACGAATTTAGGTGTATTTCACTGGCATTCGTCTGCCGGTGATTTCCCCCTTAAATAGACCGTACCTTATCCGAAGATAATGCATGTTGTCCTCACTGCAGATATGGGCCAATAGAAGCTGAGGATATCGATGCCAAGTATCAATGATCATGATTTGATATGTTACGATCCACTTTACTTGTAGGTATAGTAACCATGTTTTACTATATATCCTCTCTCAGAAATTCTATCATTATAGTTCCTCCCCACAATGCATTTGTCTAACTATTGAAAATCTTCAATTATCTTGTCCTACATTGGTCCATTTAGCAAAATATCGGTTCTCTTTCACAGCTTTTTTGTTGAGAACTTTGAAAGTTCTCCAGTATGAGATCTGAATTACTTCACATCCGATGTACAGTACTGCATGGTGATTAATACACCCACACAAAAAAAATAAACGTACACCACATGCACAGCAAAAGTCACCTTCTGTCGTTGAAGAACTAAATCTTGTAAGAAATTGTCGTAAGAAATTGTCACCTGTGTTTTTATCGGTGACAAACCCACCAGGGTTTTCCCCTAGACTCCACCATGGCCCCTAAGATTGGCCCCTGGACCCCACTCTCTAAGTTCGCACTTCTCATTCAATTTTGCGTGTAGCACAAAATCTTTTGCTCACCCAACTGTTACTTTTGCCCTCCTTTAATTAAAAATCCTGGTATCGCCACTGTTGGTAACCTTTGACACTGCCCCCAGTGCATCTAGGACCAACCAGTCTGGAACGTTCCATCCTGACACTGCAGCTGCCATCCACAACTACAAGTTGATAGACGTATACCCCAACTGTTAATTTCATGGTTTTGCTTCCACATTTATTTGTTTTGGATCTTTTTATTTCTGTTTCTTAATTTGATTATTATTACTCCCACTCTGTTGGATATGTTTTCTTCAAGGTTAGATAAAAGCAGTTTCATTAATTACGAACTGAAGGTTCGGAGAAGTAACAAACCAATGAAAAGCATCGACAGTATTGTACATCAGTGGCATATTTAATTACTGCCAAGATTTAATGATTGTGTTATCAAAACAGGGAGGTCATTCAACAGATCAGATTCAACTTTAGATGAAAGTACCATTCAGTATTAATTGAGACATGCCTACCATCAGGTTGTTACCAGCCCAGTTGCAAAGCAATTAGAATGGCTGCATAGTACATGGTTTATACAGTACGGGAATCGAATTTGTGGCTCTCAAGGTTTAAAGACTTACAAAGGATGGGGGTCATTTCCTGTTGTGAAGCCTCGCCATGGTCAGTTAATTTGTGAGATGGATGCTCGGTCATGTGGGCGATGTTACCAGCATTACTTGCAGACAATGTACTCAGAGTGCTTTGACTTCCAAGATGTCATGAGGGTATATATCGCACAGCACTTAACTCAATCAACTGATTAGCATTGTGTGGAGAGCTACAGGTGAAGCTGAATGTATGTCGATACCTGCTGGACCGATATCACCGGTTGCAGATGTTACCGATAGCCCACGTTCCTATTCTCAATAGTATCCAAATACTGACATCAAGCACTGATATTCTCTCAAAATGTGCCATGTAAATTACCCATGTGTGTTCTACATCTGTTTTTTCCCAGAAATGGAAGAAATAAATCAATACTTATCCCTTCTATAGTTCTATAATTTGCATCTACAGTTTGTACACATCTAGTAACATGAACCAGTACGTACTGTAGTGTTCATCATATTTGCAAATTCAATGCGAGCCTAACGTCCCCACCCACCACATTGTTAAACTTTGTTTGAGTTGCTGTATGGATGTCACCTCTTAATAGCTATCGATATGTACTTAGCATTGCAGATTGCAGTGCATCTGTTGTACCATTCTAGCTCCTTTGATTGACTGGAACACTATGATGACATTCAAGATTTTGTACCTGGAACAATGTCATCAGGTTTAAGTCAGGCGTAACTTTTCAAAAACTTTTAAATTTTGTTAATTTGTTAACATTTATGTGGCAAATACTGAATGTATAGTTCAATTGGTTTGCTTTAAAATCACAGTGCACTACAAGTTCGATGCAAAGAGGAAGGAAGGTATGTGATCATACCCTCTTTGTGGCTGTTGTCAAACACATTTCTTGAGGTAGTGGATGGGTCTACCATGTGGAAAGGTAGTATCGAGCACTCAAACACTTAAACAAACACATCTCACCATTGATGTACTTCTTTCCAAGCATTTGACTAATTCACAGAACAGTGAAGAAATACTCAAACAGGGAGGACCTTTTAGCCATGCACACATTCAATTCGTGCTACAAAAATTGTAAGGTTTCCTTTAACTTGTTTACTTTGTCTTCCAGTAGTTTTAATATTTGGGTAAAGTTAAAAGTTTTTACATGGGGTAGGCATGAACAGTAAGTAGCATCACTTTTGTAAAACTGTTCAAGTCTACTTCCTTCCTCTGAGTCTTCTTTAGTGGTGAAGAATACAGAGCACTATTTCAAAAGCATCCTTGCCAAGTAGAATTTGGAAATCAAAACTGCTTCAATCATATCTTGACAAAACAGTCCTAAAGTTATTGCTATATCTGTTCACACTTTTTTATATTCTCATTTTTGCCTGGCGTAGTCTCGTGTATCGTAACTCGGTTCTTTTGTTTTCACAGAAATTTACCTCGTGCGATCGTGATCTCCGTACCGTTGGTCACCGTCATCTATGTGTTAGCCAATATCGCTTACTTTGCTGCGATGTCGCCGTCAGAGCTGTTGGCAAGTAACGCGGTAGCAGTGGTAAGTGCATCGGACCTAGTATGTGGCAGGGCATGTCCCTGCTTTTAGTAGGTCACATACTTTTATACCCCATGCAGTGAGATGCTAACCTATGTCTAATGCATGGAGCAGCTTTGCAACATAGAAGCTACCGCTGTTACTGTCTGCCTTTTCAGCATTGACGACTTAACGACTGCGTGGTTCTGTCTATCAAATTTTCAATATGTCGAGAGAGTTTTCGCGGAAGTCATCCTGGAGAAGATTCATCTAACTCTGTTCAATGTACAGAACTACAGTGTTCATGGCAACATGTTTCTCCTCCAGCGTCTTCTGCAGATCTTCACATCTCACAGGGCCCTTCGTTCTGCCTCGGATATTCCTCCCTGGTTATTGTGGTCCCTCTGGAGTAGTGGGTTGGGATATCAGCGTTCCTCCAAAGTGAACTCTAGAATTGTGGAATGACTCTTGATTCGACTGCCAGAGACTCTTCTCCTGAACCTGTTTCTTTAGAATCGTTTAAAAACTTTTTTTTTCAAACTCTTATGTGCAATGAGTAGAGAGATAAATTATTCACATTTTTCATTGTAGCAGGTTAATATGTCATTGTAACATTGAGCCCCAGAGGGTCTTACAGTGACAATATTGAATCTTGGCTCTCTTGTTCCAAGCAAGGAAAAGAAAAGTGAAAGGATCTTTTAAAATGCATTCACTTGCTGATTTATGGTGGATATTTGTTTTGCGAGACATTGGATTTGCTCTGAATTGCTTTCATTTCATTGTGTTGTGTGACTAGCTTAACCTTGTTCACCCCCAGAAATCTGGTCCAGTATTTGTGATATTTCTTGGAACAGGTGTTGTAGCATAGTTCCCATGGTGATGGCTATTGTATTCACATTACCATGGTACGATCTTACCCCGGCTTTGAACTACTGTATTAAGGAAATTCACATTCATCATGATGAATTCCTTTGCATGGCATGTTATCAACCTCATGTTGATTTGATGAAGGTTTGGTATGATGTTTCAACGTTGGAGGTAATGGAATTGGGTGGCCATACTCTTTTGTGTTGCTATGTTTTTTTTTTCTTTCACTATATTTGTGCTGAAATAAAGTAAAATTGTAATTTCATGGTTGATTGTGACACATGTTTCTTTAAGGAAATGTGCCCACAAATGCAGCTAAATTGTCTTCTCCTTCAAATACAGTACCAAGGTTGTAAATCAGATTCATGGAACTTAATCGAAGTGGTCGTCACTGCACTTAAACATGTTACCCTGAGGTTCTGGTTGCCATAGGTGGTACTGTGGCGATTGAATGCCCCCTCTCCCATCTTTGCACCCGTTCACTTGAGCAATGAATTTATTCAATGTTTTGTACCTGAAGTGCAGCCATGATGTGATGCAATGTCTGTTCTCACCTTCTTTCACAAGTTTGCTGGACTCATACCACGACCAATCCACATGTGGTTGAACTCTGACAGATCGTCAGAAATGACCTCCTTGATAAAACATATGAGAGCTCAGGGGAACATGGAGTGACTGTCAAACAGAATGCGGATGTTTGGCTCGGTGTTCCCAAAGATATCCTGTTAGTTGGTTAATTTTGAGTCCTATCATTTCATTCCCTCACTGATGATGGTCTTGAGTTTGTACAACGGGTAATTCAGTCCAGAGGACAATTACCTGTAATCGTGCAATTTAGGAGGCTTCAAAAGAGCTTTCCTTTGCTCAAGGCAGATTGGACCCGATGTGCAATTTTCTATAGTGAGAGTACCTCACAAAATGGTGGAAAGATGTTGCCATTAAATTTTGCCAAGTTTCCCATGTCATATCCAAATAACAAGAATTTAGTTTATGGCTTCATAAGGGCACGTCTACAGTAGATACATCTGGCATGTGAAGTTCCAAGCCCTGCACAAAAACGGAGGGTCATAAATTCCCAATTTTTCCTGGTATACCTGTACCTTCTGTATTAAAACAGCGTTTCAGAAATGGTGCATATTAAACTGGTTCATCTGCATGTGGTTCTCTTGGGGAATTTTCATGTCAAAGTGCACCAGCAAAGTGAAATCTGTGATGCATTGATCCCCAGATATAACCCCCAATATATGATGGTATGAACCACTTACAAATAATACGGTCAGTCGATAGTCGATAGTTGAATTTTGACCTGGTTCTGGTTGCTGTGTTTCTGATCTATTATTTGATGCCCTGATTAAAATGGGATACTCCACTCCAGTGGAGATGTTGACAGACATCGATACTCTGTCAGAGGGCAGACTATAACACACTGAAACCCCCCCCCCAGCAAAGTCACTTTCCTGAAAAACAGATATATGCTGCTATACTGCATCTTCAACAAAGCGCTTTTGTAGTAAATCCACAAATTTCAGAAACCGCCGGTGGAATACAGAAGCGGTCCCGTCGAGGCGACTTTGTTGGTTCCTTTGTTATGTTGGCCACAAATCAATGAATCTCTTTTCCAGCTGTTTGACAATGGTCCAAGTGATCTCACCCTCTTAATGTTTCCATGGTAACATTTTGCATGAAATGTAATTTTTGTATGTTATTGTACTATCACAGTGATGAAACACAGACTTTTTTATATAACATGAAACTTTATGAAAGTTAATCGTATGAATGTTAATTACGTTAACCTCAGATCAACAATATCCAGGGGAGTTAATACATTGTTTACATACTTTTAAAAGTTTCCTTTTTAGCAAATAGGATTCCACGGATTTCAGAGACATCTACAGGTATTTTAGGATGGTTAGTTCAATGTCTGTGGTGTTCATAATGGAATGTTATCATTGGTTATCTGTGTATAAATGGAACCATTCTCATTTTGGTGGGAGGGTTATTCAGAGTTAGGGGAGGTAACAAAATTTTAGTCCAGCCATTCCATTCAAGTCCAGTTGTCTCTGACTAAGGAAATACAGTGAAACACATTCTCAGTGTTGATTGAGACATTGGTATTTGGTCACAATACTTTGTGACCTCAGTGACTCATAGTAATAACACTTTCTGGCAGAATGAGAATTCAGAACCAGCAACCTCCAAGGCCCAAAACTAAAGGATGTACAAGCTGGTCTATAAATTTACTGGGAAGGGGGGGAATGTTAGATTTTTATCCCTTTGTGATGTGTGAGATTGGTTAATCAGTAGGGTAGCTTATTTTGTGTCTGTTGAACCAATCTTAGCAAGTTCCTAATAACTTTTGTCAGTTTTATTAAAAGCAATGTTTTTAAATGTTTTCAGTGCAGCTGCAAATGTTTTTCCTTTCGATAAGAATTCTGTCCAAACAACACTTAGCGATTGATCTATCTGTTTTAGCTTCTTTTTTCTTAGCTGGGTTTACTTTTTTATAAATTTTAATTATTTTTGAGTTACTTGCTTTCAGCTTTTGTTTATATGCTATTTCTGTCTTTCTTTCAGACATTTGGTTTAAATCTTCTAGGTGTTCTGGCCTTCATCATGCCTGTCTCCGTGGCTCTCTCGACCTTTGGTGGAGTAAATGGCCTGCTACTCACAGGGTCACGGTGAGGATTCTGCACAAGGGCAGATGCAGTAATTGTTGTAAGGCAAGGGGGGAAGGGGGGAGACAGAAAAGGTGCACTATCAGTGCAAAGTGCATTTATTATCGGGTTGTATCCAGGAGCCCACCTGGGGGCCCCTGGCAGGGACCAGGAGTGGAACCTCCAGAAGCTCCGGCAATAAAGGACAAATTGTACACAGAAAAAAAGATAAAATGAGTTCATCACCCACATCAGTTTATCCAGCATACCAGAGATTTATTAATCCATACATTTAATCTGTGATTTAGACGCGATCTTATTTTTTTTTTAAATTTCGTCCAACCTTGAAGAGAGGTTGAACAGTTGCCCCTGTCCCTGGATCCACTGCTGATCATGCATGCTGTTGCGGTGTTTTTAATAGCGTGGGAGGAACAGAGTTTGGACCAATGTAGGAGATATGGCAGTGTTGAAAGAGTTACATGTAGCTATTGGGTAGCAGTTGGCACTATTTGTCTCTTGGTGCCCAATCCCCTCCCGTTAGTCAGTTGTACTCTAGAGATCGTGTGAATGTTTCTACCTCTTCGCTGTCTCTATAGCTGTGTATAGAGATCTCATAGTGTGATAATATAGAAAAAGATTGTAACTGTTTGCAACACCACATATCTCCAAAGAAACATTTACAGAAAGTCTGATGAGCAACACAGTGAGTCTTACCGGTCTGTACGTCGGATGCAGATGCGATGAAAGAACAAGTGCTCGATGTGACTGGTTTGTGATAAATTTTAGACAGTTTATACCTAAAATTGCATAGATTAGCTCTTTGCAGCTCATTTGGTTAATTCTGGAGTTGGCTGATAATGAGCTAGTGGTCTGGATACATATTAATGAATGATTTCTTGACCTAGAAGAGGGAGGATTTTTTTACCCTTTACCAATACCCAGTCTCCTGCCTAACTAATATGTTCAGTTTCACATAATTAAGGATTTGTGTAGTAAAATGAGGCAGGTTGTTCCATGGGATACTTTTTGGATAGCAATCATTTATATTGTAACTTTGACAAATGAAAACTTTTTGAAACAAAAACTCTGAACTGTCTGTAATCTATGTGGATTACTAACCATAATTGATGAATGGAGAAAACCTTGGCATTTGATTCAGAGATTCTGCGAACATTTTATGAAGCAACAACCATGCCAATGTTATTTCTCTTCTTGTCTCTATTTCAGTCTGTACTACGTCGGTGCTCGCATGGGACACCTACCGCAAGCCATAGCCATGATCAACGTCCAAAGAAAAACGCCGATGCTGTCTCTGGTTTTCACGGTAAGGATTAAGCTTCCTTTTCAGCTGGAAAACTTTCATTTTGTGACTCCCACAAGTTTCCGTACCCAGTATGAAATGGTATGAATAAGGCTGGTTCCTACAGTCTTGTAATGATCTTCTGCACAGGCATCTGTACAATGTCAGGGAGACCATGAGGCTTATCCAGATCTCCTGTGATGCAATAAAAACTGTCAGTGCAGAGAATGTGGCATCATACCACTCTAAAACAGTATGAATGTTCTTGCCCCTGTAACCTGCAATGGGGCCTTGAGCCATGCAGCACTATGGTGGGGCAATGAGGCATACACCACTATAATATGGCATATCCCGCTATAGTGGGGCATATCCCACTGTAATGTGGCATAATGTGGTATACACCACTGTAGTGGGGCATACACCACTGTAATGTGGCATAATGTGGTATACACCACTGTAGTGGGGTGTATGCCACTGTAGTGGGGCATATCCCACTGTAGCGGGGCAATGAGGCATTTCAGGTTGTGCTTCAGAGGCAGTTCATGATATTTACCGACAGGTCAGTTTGTTAATTACCACACACAGACACTCACCATGTGTTCATGCACATCTGGTACAGGCTGATGAGATTTTCCCACAATTTCAGCTTGCCTTGTTTGTAAAAAGAAGGTGATATCTTGTGTGACTGTATTTTAAAACCTACTGTTTTTTAGTCAGACAGACAGTAAATTAAGACATGTCATGTCTTTACATGTTTTCATGTTCCCTAGGTTTCAGACTGGATACCACATGTGTCGTATCTGTCTGCGACTGCTCGTAAACATGTGACTATGTAAGCTGATGTCAGACTTGAAGTCATTTATTGAAATTTTTCTTAAATGAAAAAGAATGCACTTGGGGACAGCAAAAATGTTAACTCTAGTCTCTAAGGTAAAGTAACTATGTACACATGTACACAATGTGAGCATCTTCCGCAGTGTAAACATTTAGCTCAGAAGCAAATATCCAGGCTTCTGAAATGCCCTCAAAAACCACAAATGTCAAAAGCACTGAACCCTAAGAGAGTGTAGAGAGGTGTAAGGAAGTTGGGTGTGGTGAGTTAGTTATTGAACATAATTATTCTGACATAGAGGCCTCACAGTAAAATCTCTAAAACATATAGAAAACTCTTTTTATTTCAATTTATATTTCTAAGATAACTCTTAAAAGCTGGAGGCTTCAGCCTTGTCGATTGTTCAAGCATTTTCTTGACCCAGGATCAGTACGTGTTTGCATTGCTCTTTCATGATTTTTAATGTAAAGACCAAAGATCTAAACAGATAAGGCATCTCCCCTTCTACGGTTTGTTTTGATATCGAGAGATAACCCTCATATACATAAGCTTTGGCCCTCTCAGCGGTTGTGAGCAGTAATTATTTCTGTGCAAACAGCTACGTATAATCAGCGATGTGATAACCAGTGAGTGATGTTTTTTTTTTTGACGGTGGGGCCAAAAGTATCAGCAGCTAACCATGCAAAAATTTTGTGTGAGAATGCAAATTAAATGAACTTTTGTCACTTGCCTTCAGTTGGCACAGTCACATCTGGTATAATTTTTGCAGTAAATTCTGAAATCTCCCATCAACAGAAGTCAAATTTATGCCAACAAAATTTAGAAGAACCCGCATTCATTTCCAGTTGAGCTCTTGCCGAAGACAGAGATGTCATGAATAAAGAGTTTGTTCATTCGCGATTAGGAAACCGTGTGAAGCAGTCGTAACTTATCTTTTCTGTGAAACTATATTCATTGATCTCAATAGACGGTTTAAGGGGGGGGACAGCAAACACCCTGAGTGAAAATTACCACCCCACCGACATAGCAGTTGCCCTTTAAAAATGAGTCCCCACTGACAAAAGTTCACTTGGCCAAAAGGAGTTGACAGTATGCTTCTGCCATTTCAAATATAGAAAGAAATTATCTCTAAGTGGCACCAATATTGTGCTGTCACGACTGAGGAGTTTGCCTCCGTCATATTGTGTAATGCAGTTTGTTGCCTGCGTCACATTGCGTGATGCAGTTACATAACAGAAATAAGTGGTTAGGGACGTCAATACGGTAGCACAGTGAGGTAGCAAACCTCACATTCTTTACTCGGGTGTGCCGAGGTGGCTAGTTTCAGAGGAAGAGTGCTTTGGGGACAGTACAGACTCAGACTCCGCAGAGGGTAGGCTGGTAGTTAGCTAGCCTGTGCACATTAAAATATTATTCTGCCTTTGGCGTGAGATTTACCCAATTTAGCAGAGAGAGATATTGACTTCTTGCTTCAGCCTGTAGGAAGGAGAATAATAGTGGCTTACACTGCATGGAGCGGGGGACATCATTTGCATTGTCTATTATCAAAAGTTTTTGGAGGTGAGGTGGAAGCTCCTTCCCCTAAAATCCCTTCCCAGACGATCACCTCATGATTGTGTACTCGCTTCATGTGTGGCCCACCTCTTAAAATTTGCAGAGAACACTCCTATTAAATACCAACTGAACCAAAAACAACCCAGACTTACCATCGTTGCTTCTTCTCAAAGGTGTTCACCTCATCCTCCCACAGGCCTCCCTCTACCTCACACACACACCTACCTACACACACACACAGTGTTTCACCGCAAACATTACTTCGGTTATTTACCTACTCAAAGTGCTGCTTTGAGCAATTAAAATTCCAACAAGTAATATTTACATTGAAGTCCTGCCGCCACACAAAAAGCATGCTGTAATTGCAAGGTTATAAATGTCGTTACATGCCCTTTGGATCATGTGAAGTAACAATTGTATGGAAAACCATTATGCCATCAATTATATAACCTGATATTATGTTCCAGACAAAGATCATGTTTTCAAATTATGAGCCTTTTCTCAATTTTAAGTCATACAGTTTGATTCTATCTGACTAGCTACTTGAAAATGGACTTTTCATGGTCTTTTACCCCATTAGAATTATGACTGCTACTTGACCTAATGTCTGGCTTACTGGTGTAGCTTTTCTCTGCTGATCTGATGGCTGTATCTTTCATCGCAACGTTGGCTGATATCCGATATTTTTGCTATCAAGCTTTGTCCCTCCTGAGAAATTTTTATGTTGTGTATGATGTAGTCTCTGCAGTGTGCTTTTTTTCATAATTCCAAAATAATTGAAAATTATTTCATGTATATTTTTATCTTTTGAGATGGAAAATAGCCTTCTTGGGGCATTTTCTCAATTCCTATCCTGGTTCGCTGATTAAACGGTCCTCCGGTGCGAATTTATTTTCAGGTTGCTGAACGTGTACAAGCATCAGCATTTTAGTTTCGCAGATGTGATGTTTTCCCGACAGTGGCGAACATCGGACCAATGAAAGATCCAACATCATTTGATCCCTTATGATGATCACATTCAACAGTGATACAGTATGCCATCTCAAGATTCACTGTTCACTCTAAGATTGGTCACACTGTAAACAATTTGATTTTCTTTCATCAGGTTGGTTTACATAGTTAGTATCATGTAGAGTCCATTTTAGATACCATGTGGAATTTATCAGATCTTTGTAATGTTGGTTAATCGATAGATTCTTTTGATCAGATACCACACTATCAGCAGTACAATCACTGATATTACACATCCAAATTTAGTTTAACTATCCATTATGATCTTCTCCCTTGGCAAAAACGGCACCTGGTGAGATTTATTTACGGACCGGAACCCGTAGTGCGTACCCTGTCTTTGTGGTTCTCCAGGTTCTTTCACTTAAGGATGTACATATCAATGTACAGTTTCGTGATTTTCCATTTTACAGATTCTGAAGCCATGTAGAAATTTATCTTTATACAAGTGGGTTTGATTCCAATAATTTTTACGCAACTAGTTGCAAATTAATCACATTCCCTTCTCTCTCCATTTTAATCTCTGCATAAATCCATAAATTTCGGTTCAATGTCAGTTTCTGTAAATACCCTGATTTTTTTTATCCCACTCTCTGTTGAGAGATCTCTGTATTTTCACTCCTTGCATGTTGCGTTTGATGCAGTTTAGCCTTGCAGGACATGGAACCATCACATAGTAACACAGTGTCTTCGATTTCTTAGGCAGTGCCTCTGATGCATTTAAGGAGAATGTGCACAGGGGTCTAATCAACAGGAGGCAATGTTGTGCAGGTTAAACTGGACTGAACTATGTCAAGTCACTTTTTCCTGGGTTATCCATAATCGACCAATTCTTGAAAAGTTGAATACATCCCCATGACTTGGCTTTAGAGAGCTTTGCTTCATGATGTCTTCAAGGCATCCGTAATTAAAACAATACAATATCTGAGCAGAGTTGCTCTCAAATTCACCTAGATTCAGCCATGTTGTATAATTCAGAGGTTTGCGGGTTTGGATTAAGAATTATCGTTTGGGATTGGTGCACTGGATTCATGCATTGTGGACAGTGTCTTCCATCTGAAGGAGTGACATGAAAGCAATGTTTGATCAACATGGTGTATGAGCTCTAAGTTTTTACACCAAAACTCTTACAAGATCAAGCAACTGCAGTGTGATGTCTGCGATATAATATATGAGGCACAATCGATCAATTTTGCACAGTTTGGAGGGTTGCACCCACAAAAATTCCCACCCCCTCTTTCGAATCCACGGGTGGGTTGTTATTAACAAATCTGCAGATACATATTACAAGAGATTGCTAAATATATCCTGCAAATTTGATTTTGCCCATGGTTACAATCCGTAATTAAATACAAAGAGACTTGTCTGATCTAAGGTACTGTGTGGGTAGCACATTTTCATAGCATTTTTGCTATTGTTTATTTTTGTTTTTCTGCGTGCTTAAATGTTAAGTTGGTGTCTGCATCAGTACGTGTTGCTTGACAGCAATGCAATTTCATTAAGTTTTAAAGTAGGATTGATGTTTACTGCCATAGTTGTTGATGGTGTTTGTTGCTTTTATCATTTAGCCTTGAATCCTATCATTTTTATCTTTGTTTCTCGGTGGGTTCATTAGTTCAGCTGATGGTGTAGATCTATTAAACATGCTAGGCATTGATAGGATAAGACACAATCAACATAGGTGATAAAACTGAAATGAATTCAAATACTTCACTTAAAAGTTGATCATCAAGCCTGGGGATGGAAATTAGTGTTAAACTTTGAAACCAACTTTTGATGCATTGCCAAATTCAAAATAAAGCTACACAGAGGTGTAGGCAGGTGTAAAGTGTGATGTTTGTTGTGAACCTCTCAAGAATGAAGATTTGTTTGAGTCAATAGTGCTTGGTCTAAAGATGAACTCTATTGTTTATTATGGACAGAAATGGTCATCAGAAGTGTCAACTTGACAACCTCATAAACTAGAATTGCACCAGAAACGAGAGTTTGGATCAGGTTCAAAATTTGAACCAGGGTACCCTGACATCCTTATACAGTTGAATACCCAAAAATGTAATTTTCGTTGGGCTTTTGAGTTTATCACACATGAAGTTGAATATGACGCTCTACTGTGTACATTGATATGACAACGTGTGTCTTACGTGCTAGAAGGACAATGAATTTGTTTTTAATTAGATACATGCTGAATTTAGTGTTTGTCGGTGAAACTTTGGGTCCATGTAGCAGATCCTGACAATATCAGTTGGGTTAGCTTTGGTACCTCATGCAAACTCTATCATAAACAGTATATCTCAAGATAGGCATTTGCCAGAACAATATCTCAAGATAGGAAGTGTCTAGAAACTTGAAAATTCAAATGAATGAAGAAAGCCAATAGTAGGTAGATGATTGTAAGTTAGAGGTCATTTCTGGTCGACATAGCACATCATTTGCATGGAAGTGACATGTCACTTGAGAAAATCGAGAGAGTTCAAAGTCCGTTAAACCATTGTGAACAAAATATCTCAAAAATGGAAGTTGTTTGAACTTCAAAGGGAAGGATTTTCTATGAGTTTTCAAGTAGGTCGACTGGTCGAAGTCTGTAAATCTTGTGAACATGAAAAATGGCAGAGAAAACTTGCTTTAGCTATAAACTAAATTTGTAGGATAGTTTTTAAATGAGTATGATATCTGCTGTTTTCATGGGGGGTGGTCAAATGTCATTTTAGGTCATGAGATATTAACATTTAATCTTGTAAAATGTGCTCTCTGAAGATGAGAACCTTGGTTAAATTTTATTCTTGGTGTGAGATGTCTGACAGTCTGTGATATTGTCGAAATGATATCTCAAGAAGAACCTACTCCACTACTAGAAAAACTTTTGAACTTGTGTGTAAGCAGGTAGCCCATAGTCAACTGAACATCTCTTTAATTCTCTGTCAAAACCTGTTGCCTATATTATTTATTTAATAATGTAGATTTTGACCATTTAGATTTAACAGGCAGTGTCCATCTTTGTGGGAAGTTGACAGGCAGATATAACTTCAGCACATAAGCTACAAGGTACATGACTTTCTACACAGTATCTTTAGATATCAGCTTTCCTCCTATTTTGATCATTTACAGTATGTGACTTGCCAAGTTCACGTGCTGTGAAAGTGAAGTGTTCTTTCTTCCCTCTTACCAGAGTAACAGTATCCACAGCCACTGATCATAATCCGTGAAAGAAGGAAACCCAGTTCACCCTCAACTTCATTGACATTGTCAGATTCTCCCCCTCGTTACCACCAGCGGTGTCAATGTGGGGGGTATGAAGTATTATTACCCTTTTATCCTCATTGCACCCCACAATTTATTTATTATGAAGTGTTCTTTTTATTTTCTGTCCATCCTTCAACAGTGTTTCCTGTCTCTTCTGTACTTGATGGCTCGTGATATCGGCCAGCTGATCAACTACTTCAGTTTCGTCCAGTGGACTGCAACCGGTGCGGCCATCGCAGGCCTCCTGTGGCTACGTTACACCCATCCAGAATGGCCCAGACCTGTCAAGGTAACCTCGCCAAGTTATTGTCTCACACATCCCTCATCAATTGGGATGTACAAACCTTATCATACAGTATAGGGGTTACATCTGCAACTGTTTCTAGCATCTCATTGATTTTGCTTTCCTAGCTACAGAATACTGAAATATATTCAAAGTGCTTTGGAAGTATTTCTTCCATAAATCTGGTCAGTCTGCAGACATGAGGCTTGTTGGTCTGTCATTAAAAGTAACTTCGTAAACTTAAATCATGATATTTTGAAAATTCAGCAGATGTCTTCACAACAATTTCTTATTGCATTCCGTTCAGATTGATGTAGCAACCAACATTCATTTTCATCCAGCGAATCAGATCGAAGACTTTTTTATGTCATGTTACTAACAGGTGCTGAATTATGTATTATTGTGACTGGGGTACTTGCCATAAAAGACCTACGTCAAATCCTATATCCAAGAGCCATCATTTTCCAGCCTAGATTGAAAAAATCTAACGAACATATTTGTCATGTGATCCAAGTGTCGAAGTAGCTTCTGTTTCTGTGAATTTTTCACTGATACATGATGCAATGATCTTGCTTTTGTAATACACAGAGGAGGAACGAGAAGGAAAAAGTTTCTCCAAAGTAAACTTTTACAGATTATGTCATAAAAAGAATACTTTTGTGTTCAAACTTTGTCACATACTGTATTCTTACAGCAATTACTTTTGGTAGATGTTGGATTAGTCATGAAAATGTAGGAAAATTGTTTCAAGGCCTGCAAAAATTTATTTCAAATTCTGAGAAATTATGGCAAATCCTTTAAGATTCATGGAAAATTTTCACAGAATGACATTGTTTCTTCCTCACCTGAAAAATCAAAATGTATTCTCACTCAAAATTATGATTCTGATCACCTTATATTGGTATGAGTTTTGCTGTTGTAGTTGGAATATTTATGCGTGATGTCAGGTGGAAGATCATGGAATTGCTGTATTTGGTTCTGGGAAAGTCATGGAAATGTCATGAAAATTNNTTGGTTCTGGGAAAGTCATGGAAAACTCACAAAAATTTACTCGTGTAGAAAGTGTAAGGACCCTAGGTTATAGAATATTTAAACCTTGGTTTGGAAAATATTTAGTTTCATTTGTCTCTTGTTCATCCAGGTGAATATTGCCCTGCCTGTTGTGTTCCTGATAGCCTCCATCTTCCTGGTGGTGATGGGGTTCGTTGGAGCTCCCATAGACACGATCATTGGAATCGCAATCCTCCTCACTGGCATCCCGATTTATTTCCTCTTTGTTTGGTGGAACAATTTCCCAGATTCGGTGGAATCTGCCCAAAGTAAGTTTACAAAGACTCCAGACAAAAAAAAAAAAACAATAAACACTTACAGAATGTTGTGGAGACATATTCATTAGGGTATTATTTGCATAATCTCTAAAGAATTAAAAACAACTGTGAGGCCTAGCAATAAGATAAGCTAGAAGGAGCTTTTCCTACTTCAGTCCCTACTTCAGTCCCTACATACATGCCTTGCACAACAACTGCACTTCAGTCTACCTCTCTGTTAGTGCTGACAACCTTGCAGCACTACCTTAGCCTCTGTCAGGCTTGAACTGGATTTTTCACCTTTCCATTCTGTGACGTCGCTTGCTGCCTATATTTTCATTGGCAAAGTGGGGATGTAGGACTATCACATGAATGCAAGATAGTTGTTTTGTTATTTTAGTGGCAATCAAATATGTATCAAGAGTGACTCTGGGTTGTATAGTTTAAGCTTGGTAAACCCGATATCTAGGCAAGAGAAGAAACTTGGACTGACTTTATACGTGGGATGTAGATGTACTGTATATTACAATGAGTGAAAACAAAGCCGTTGTTTATTGGTAGAGGTCAGTATGTGGTAAATTCAGAATGAAAAACGGTACAAGCGATGCGTCAAATAGAAAACATAGGCAGACTAACAGTGTGGTATGTATAGTATTTGCACTTTCATCAGTTTGTAATCATTCAGTGCTTTATCTATTTTGCGTATTTAGTCACTATGAGAATTAGATGGCGCTTAACATGAGATTAATTTTACTCTTGTTGCTTACTTCACCAAAGTCACAATCCATTCCTGCATTCCAATTTTTTTTTCAGTATAAAAATAAGAGATGGCACAACAATGACTGTATTGCTGCCAGGTACATTCTTCAAAACTGATGGTACTGAAGCATCAGAACAAAATCACAATTTCAATTTGTTCTATTATTACCCTGACACAATCAAGGCAAACAAATAATTGACTTTCTTACTGGAATGTCCGTTTAGACTAAAGTAGTCTTTCTATTTTTTGTTTGTTTTTTTTTTTAATGCGTTTGCAAACACCACAACAGTCGTTTGTTACACCCCTAATCACAAAACTGTCGACCATGATTTTGGTATTTATCAACCGTTTGGAATGAAGTTTCCTTTTGAAATTCTCCCATGAGTGTTTCTTTCCTTTATTCCAGAGTCCGGCACTATCTGGCTACAGAAGCTCTTTGTCATGATTGCCGAAGAGAAGGCGGCTTAAGCCCTCCTAAAATCACCATCAATTTGGATCCATTCTCACCACTCTGCTGTCGACACGAGCAAGCTACCGTTGCTTTTTCACCACCCGCACCCCACATGGTTCCATCTCTGCTTGTAATTCCCGCTGACTTGAGGCCACCCATGCCAGTCATTGTATATCATCGTGTTCTGTTCATTAGGAAGGGGTCTGGACTGAAATAAGTCACGGCAGTTCAGATGGGTTTGGCTTTGTTTTCAAGCCGCTGGTGCTACCTTCAAAGAGTTATGTTTTTGTATTCCTGAATTCAACTTTCAAAGGAAGTAGCCCATTGGTGAGAATACATCAAGAGAGCATTTAAAGTCATGAAAGCAAACCAAGCAATACCATGAGGCTGTTTCCATGTTGTGTACATAACATTATCTTAAGATCTTGTCCCAAACTGGTCCATTGTGGCCTGTCATTCATATGTTGAAATAAGCTGAAAAGGAAAAAAGCTCAGATACAAGTAAACTAAGAGTAACAGTCAAGGTAAAAGTTACTCGCCTATAGTTATGAACGTAAATGAGGTTCTTTCTAGTTGTCCTTAAATGATCTGCTATGCTTGTATGTGGAGTAGCTCACTGTCATCCCTGCGATGTGACGTAACTGACAGTCAGAGCATCCAGTCAGAAAAACCAAGATCAATGTGATTTGTGATTGTTTTTTTTTTTTTTTGTTTCCTTTGAAATGCTGAAGGTTCAGATAAACACCTTGCTGCTGCATGATGTAAAATCATGGATGAATTGAATTCAACAGCTAACGTCATCAGCAAATTCTGCTCAAAACGCAGCGTTATCATCTGAGTCAGTCACCCTCGAGCAACGTAAATCAGCTGAGCTTCGGTACCTGAATAGGGTACTGCAATTTGGTACAGCATGTTACCTCAAAGTCTGACATGTAGTGAAATATTTGTGTGTAAATATTCTGTCAGCGGTAAGAAAATTTGGGACCAAATCTGGACAATACAGGAACCATGATCTGTGCCCAGAAATGATCTGGTTGGTTCCATTAGATGAATGTGCTGAACTTTTGCAATAGGGCGTGACAGTGTCTTCCACCATTTAACTGCGTGGAACTCTTTGTCAGTTTAGTGACACTATGTCGTGATGCTCCTCAGATCTTGCAACTCCTGATCACTGCAGTGAAGAAAAAATAAATCAAAAGAAGAGCTGAAATGTGGCAGTGCCACTTACAGCACCACCAATCAGCTTGGATCTGGTGCAAAATCAGAAAAAGTTGTACCCCTCTTTAACCATTTTTTTTTTTCATTTTAGTTTGTTGCTAATATAAATATGACTTGCCTCACATGACACTCACTACCATGTTGGAGTAGACATTGGAACAATAAACCCATTTGGCAGTTGGTCATCAAGACCATCAACTTAAAGAACCTTTTTAAGGTACAGGAAGAATCTTGTAACTTGTTGAATGGCATGTTTGTTAGTAAGAAATTTGCATCATTATAAAACTGTAATAAATAGTAAAATTGAATTATGGGAGATAATGATTATTCTATCAAGGTTTTCTGGTTTTCGTATTTCATAAAGTCGTTTTGAAACTTTTGTGTTTCGTTCTTTCTTCAGGTGATGGACTTTCACATTGCAACAGGGTTTATTGAATCATAGCAGCCTTCTCCAAAGGAAAAACCACTGCTATACAAAAATGGATATATTTAAAAAAAAAGAGACATTTATGTTTGCTTTGTCTGTCATTTTGTGTACATTCACTAACTTAGAGCTGTCTTGATATTGGTAGTTCCACAGATATGTTCGATGTTGACACTTCAAAACAAAACATATCGTTTCTATGGATTTTTTTGGTGATTGTTCGACACATTTTAGGACATCTCACAGTTGCTACTCATTTA
Source organism: Stichopus horrens (assembly GCA_009801055.1). Lineage (NCBI taxonomy): Eukaryota > Metazoa > Echinodermata > Holothuroidea > Aspidochirotida > Stichopodidae > Stichopus > Stichopus horrens. The sequence continues at coordinate 8,302 of VJOZ01007821.1, read as the reverse complement.
CATAAATAAGTTATGGAATCATGCACAGAAGTTTGTCAGTTTCATGTTTGTTTTTTTGTTTTTTTCCCCCTGTCAGCTTTGTTTTCATTCTTGTCATTGTATTGCCGTTTATTTGTTCATATTCGATATCGTGATCATCGCTATGACGATGGAGTATTTAGGTCGATTTCCGTGTACATGTGAGAGTGTGAAATGTTGCATGTGAACTTGGTGCTCTCCAAAAGGGAAGCCGGTAGATTTTAGAGGCAGGTTGCTGCGGTAATGTTGCATACATCTTGGCTCTTTTCTCAGGGTTGCTGTGCTAATTGGCTAGTCGATTTTAGGTCCTATGTCACTTCACTACCTGTAATCAATTGATGGATACACCTTAATTCTGTGTAACATACTGGAGGTGCCCTTGTGACAAGCAGTTGTTCCAGTTTAGGTGAAAACCTGTGTGGACACCCCAATATTGGACAATTATTTTTTGACCTAGTCTTTTTCTTTTGCGTCAAGGAGAAATATTGCGGAGTATTTCTTCTTTGTGTTTGGTTATTGCGGAATGAATTACTGTTACTGACAGTGTTTGTCTCACTTCCAACTATTAAACTGTTTGACTTGGTGGAGGATTCGAGACTAAAGTCAAAGTTGATAAGAGAAATGCTTCTTTGAGATTTTATTCCTCTCTTTCTTGTTAACTGATTTGATCTGGTCAATCTATCAGAGGAATCTTGACATCTCTGTCTTGAAACTTTGTATCATAATTATCCTAGTTTTCTGGCAGGAATTGTGATTGGCTATAAACCGATCATGTGACCTCTAGTAGGAGATTTTTAGCATGTTGTTCTCCAGGTATCTGTGGGCAGAGCGATTATTTTACGGAGTGGCATGCACGCCTTGTCATTGACTTTTGTATGAGGTTTTGCTTGCATGGCTGAAGATCTAGAATATTCTAGATCTAGAAAAGTATTTTATATTGTGTAGTTTTGGTTCTCTTACATTTTTATTTTTGAAGTGGTTTTCAATGGGTTGATTTGGTTTTTCTTGGGTTTGCCTCTCAGATTGTTTATTTCTTGAATTTGGGCATGTTTGAATTTGGAAAGCTAGAGAGTGTTGTCTTGCCATTGAAGAATCCTTCTTTCAAATCCATGTATACCATATAGGAACTTTTAAGTCGACTCAATAACTGGAAGGCAGTCTACGTCATTAGGCTTGCATCTTCTCGTATTCCGAGAGGCTTCATGAGGAGGAGGTTTTTGCTGCTGATTGTAGGTTTAATAGGAAAGTCGCCAACTTCTATCAGCAGCGGCATCAGCCACTTTAAGAGGAAGGGTAAAATGGTATGAAGATACCGATAATATGTAAATAAATAGTCAAATTCTTTGAAACGAAATGCTAAATAGAAGGAAATGTAGCGAAGGAAAGTGATGCTTTTGACAAAATTGAAAGAAATGTTTGCAGATCTTTTGCAGTGTATTTTGAGAACTGAAACTCATTTCTGACCAATCATTTGCCACTGAATACTGCAACTTCATCTCGTGATTATGTTGACATGAGGTGGGACTGTTCAATCTGTCAACTCTTTCATTGGTAAAGGATGACAAAAGATCAACTGATCATTTTCAGCTGTGATGTCATATGAGATTTTTTACAAATACCACTTCTGCCAAAAAGTTTGGCAGCAGAATTCAATTCTAGTGCATTGATGGTCTTAATTTCCTTCACATTTTGGTGTGAAATTTTTTTTTGGCAAATTTAGTCACATCCAGCCAGTCAAAAACTTGTGAATGGAGAGTAATTGTACGGAATCCATTCTCTGTTCCATCGCTTTAAATGAAGGGAACTACAAAAACGAGTGCTTTAAAATAAAAGCAGAAAAAAAAGAGGTGATTTGTCTTTGCGGTGGTTGGTATCTGAGAGGATGCTTGTTCTTCTGTGTATTCACAAGCAAATGATGGCGTCCCTCCCACCCATTTAAAAGATGGTCCAGCCACAAATTTAACTGCAATATGTTTAAGAGTAAGTTAACATAGCTATTCTGGTGAAACTCCATTCAGTTTCCAGTGCGTGATTCTCAAGATATAATCAGTTGAAGTTACCCGCTTTGCCACCAACTCTGAACTTGAAAAAGTATTAAATTTGGGGTAAAGTGTAAAGAAAAATATACAATGCTTTATGGATGTGGGGAGATGACATCACTCCTGCTTGCTTCATGTTTACTTTTGGTTACAAATGTAGCAACTTCAACTGCTCGTATCTGGGGAACCACACATGGGAAATGAATTGAAAGATCACTTTAATGGTTACATTTATTTACTCTTCAACATACAGAAGCTATATTTGTGACTGGACCACAAAGGTGAAAGGAGTTGATGCTATTCCTCTAATTTGATTCAATCAACAAGATGTTTGCTTTTATTAAATTTCAGTCAAGAACTTCCTCAGGCGATTGTTCAGCTCACTAGCTCCAAAGAAGGGTAACTTCATAGCAGTGCAAACCTCCTTTTTGCTCAAGAGTGTAACATTCTTCAAAAATAGAGAAATACTGCAGCATCCATCATTGGCTTATGCTGGGTTTGTTTGCCCTGTAGATGGTTACACGAGCTACCTTAAAAGATAAGAATTAAAGCTTTTACTTTCAACACCTCCTTTTCTGTATTTTTGCTTAGAATGTTAACAATTTTATGTTTCGTCCTTTTCATTTAGTCAGGGTATGATAAGCCAGCTCTGTTGTGACTTTGTATTTCAAAAGTGAGATTCTCTCTGCTCAGAAAGAGAGATCGCGAGAGGGAAAAGTTTCCTAGACTCCTCCGGTGTGGTGTTTACCGTCATTGCCAAATGGTCCCTTGTCTGAGACATGGTTGGATCTATTTCTTCGGGCATTACTGCGATCTCCATCACCAGATTGGACATTCACTCGTGCACATCGCTCGGGATCTTCGCGATATTTTTTGGTGCGAAGGTTTCATCGTTAAATTGTAAATACGTGAATACAGTAAACATGGCCAAGCATGAGAAAGACCACTGTAAAAGTGTGTTTAAGTATGGTGATGATTCAATGCAATGAAAATTTACATATCAAACACATACCACGAGACCAGGAAAATTGTTAGACTCTCTCTCTTTCTCTGACGTGTTAGTGGCAATATCACCATGTGAATACTTTTCTTTGCTTTTTATGACACTTTATAAATATTGTTCATGTTTCAAGTTTAAATTTGTTGAGAGGTGGTGGCACAAAGTTAGGCATTTGTTTCAAATAAATCTGTTACCATCATAATATGTATTTATGGATCATCTCCTTATGGTGAATATTTGAGAGTTGCAGTGGATGATGAAACCTGCCTCAGCTGTGTTAATTAATTGAGTTTCTTACATGTGCAGTACCTTGATATATACGATATGCCATATGACGTCATAAAGTACTGAAATCAGTTGCTTGCATTGCCATCATCTTTTGGATGGAGAATTATTTATGATTTTCAAACTTCAGTTTACCCAAGGTGAGAAAATTTGAGTCCAAAATAAGTTTCAATAAGTTTTTCCATTTAAACATCAACAGAGAAAAAGAAATAAAAGAACAATGTCCAGGAAGAAAGAATGGATGAAGCCAAAAATATAGATATTTATATTATCTTAATTTTAGTTCATTAGATGAGACAGAAAACTTATCATCTGCGTTGTTTGTCGATGGTGAGGTTTTGAATGAGAGCAGGATTGGGGTATGTTTCATTGTTTCTAATTATTGCTCCCAGGTCTGTCTTCATAATGTATTTAGCACAGCGAGAATGAGATGTTAGTAACGGTTGAGACACTCGGCGTGCAATCCGAGGATTGCATGCCTGAGTCTGTCACGGCCGTCACGGTCGCCACCCCTCGGTGATTGTCGAGCTGGCATCTAAGGGTTTTAAAAACAGCCACCCAAGAGTCAGGCTAAGTCGTAGGTTATAGTTACCTCTGATGTGGTCAATGATTGCAGATGTCATTCTATCAGCGTATTTACCCCTATCCATGTCATTCGTAGTGTGGTAGTGGTACAAAACTGTTCTTACCCTTGGTCCAGCACATCTACCTCAACCACCGTGGTTCGCCTCCTGCCTAACCGTGTAGCCCCTTCAACCTTTCGTCAACATTCCCCCCTGTCTCCTTCCCTCTTTCAATGAGTGCAATGTTGAGAATTATGGCATTATTAGCTGTTTGCCTGAAGTGGTATTGTCTTTTCTTCTGATTGTGGACATTGTTTTTTTTTTTCTTGATTTCATGGATTGAGAACAACACCCTATGCGGTGATCATAGAACTTGGAAACTTTTAATAAATGTTATCAAAATGTCATATTTTTCTTTTAAAACTTCAGTTGAATGGAAGTAAAATGGTATGAAAATTTTCTCTTCGATGGTCCAAAACCTCTTTGTATCAAAGTTAGCACCTGAGGTTGCACAAAGGACCAACTGATACATTCATTGAAATGAACCAAATGTCATTAGGGGTTCCACTGTCCCGCAAAATGCCAATATTCTATAGAAATTTTCATTCCTTCTGCCTGGAGGTACGTACAGTTCTTTGCTCAAACTTTGAAATTCATAAGTTTGTCTTTAAGCTGATCAACCGTGACTAAGTTAGGTGATAATGAATTTTCTTTGCCACTGATGTTCGTCAGATGGTCTTGGGTTGTAAATAATCTATGGAAACAGCAGTATGTATATGCAAAGAATTCAAATTTGCAAAAATTACGCAGAAGCTTGTCATGAAAAGCTACCATTTTTTGACAAGGCAATTTTATTTGTTGATTCGCAAGTTTCTCGCAAATATGTCATTCATTGAATGTCTCATATAATTCAATTGATTTATTTGAGGCAGTTAAGAATTTGCAGCCGTTTGAGATTCATGGAGTTTCAAGTTTATGTCTGAAGTTTGATTTGAAAGATATTTTTTCCTTTTGACCTGAAGTAAAGAAATCGCCAGTAATTCTGAGCTCTCTACAGCAATTATTGATAGAAAATTGTCCGTGTAATTTTGTTTCTTTAAGTGCATGTTGGTGTGATTGGGTTTGCACATCCTCTTGAAATAAAGTAGTGCCCTGTACAAAAAATATCTCTGATAGTACTCTCTTTTTTATTGGTTTGGTCTTTGAATATGCAAAAGCATTACCTGACGAGCAGCCAATCCTCACATGATATCATACATGATAAGGTTTCATCGAAAGAACAAACCCTAGATGTGATGGTATGTCTCGATATCACCTCGTGTTCTATCATGCAGAAAAGGGTTTTCTCTAGAGATGATTTTAGCACATTATGGAAATTCTGTGAGGACTTGGTGTGACCAGGGGCTGGAGATATGTTTGTTGGGTCGTGTTTGTGGAGGGAAGAGGGAGGGGGCTGGTAATTGAATACTCGGCAAAAACGTGGTCTAGATAATTGGAGTGATTGATCTCAAGGTAATAAATCGAACACCTTAGTACAGTTTACATAGGTCCTGTGTGTGGCTTTCGTACCCCATAGTCAAGCTCATGTTGACCGATAAATTTCATACGAATCTATTATCTCTGCAATAGTTGTGGTCAATGTTCTTTATTATTCCCCATTATGTTGTAGTACGCGCGATTAACGTCCCATTGTAAATGGACGTCCATTATAAATTCACGGCCTCTTTGCTTTGTGGTTGAAGTTCGTGCATCAGTTCAACGTGCTATTATTGCCCCCCCCCCCCATAAAGGGGACTATTTCTCACGAGCGTGAAGGTAACTTGGAAATTTGGTTTCTTCAGAACGGAGTGATTGAATGTAGGCCCCGACAGCTTCCTATTTGTCAATTTTGAGACCCAACAGTCAGATATTATAGAACGAACTTAAAGCATCCTAGTTGGGTTTATGGCCAGAATGTGGCCTTCCTATACATTTGCACTTTTATGGTATTAATGATAGTAGCTGAATATCGTTACACTCTGGTAAATTCCTGGTGAGCGTGATTTGATCCACAGTGCTTGTCTCCCTCGGAAGTTGTCTCTGATCTTACATGAGTTGAGTTCTTCACAGTCCGCGTTTTCACTCTCCTCGGTCCGTTGTTTGAATGTTAGCACCAATCGATTCATCGCTTTTTTAAAGAAGGTTATGGGTTGGCCAATCACAGGGATGCTGTAATAAAGGACATCTTTCGGCCTGTTTGACATCTAAATGTATACCCTATTGAAAATACCGTATAGAAAGTAGCAATAGCCTATGCTGTCTGTGACACCGTCACACTCCTAGTTAAGACAAAATATGTGATATCACTCTTTAACTTCTGTTTGTCCCCCCAACTTTCAATAGTGTACCAGGACAAGGCGTTGAGTGGTTAACTTTGACTTAACTTGTTAATGTTTGGTTACGTCTATTTGTTAGAGGGTGTTGCGAAAACATGTAATCTTCCTTTTTTGGAGTGACCCCCTCACTTATTTTGATTTTCTCCTTTCACAGGCCGTCCAAAAATACGGAAGCCGAGAGCTGTGGTGGGAGCAAGGACAGAGTAATCGAAACGCCCGGCGAAAACCATTGATTGTCCTGTCCAGTTTGTCGAAAACATGTGAAAGGGACATTAACAGAAGGTGTGAGGGGGTACTTAAAAAAAAATAACGATCTCATCTTTAACATTGTAGGTCATTTTTCTAGTAAATGCATGTGATCAAAACATTCAAACATTAGTTGAGAAGAGACAAAAATAGTTGTCACTGTTTTACCGTGATTTGTCACAACGAGGATTATTGTTGTGGTACGGATGAAATGAGGGCGTACAGTATACTACTAATTTAGACGCGTTTTATCGCTGTGTTCTGGAACGGCAGTACGCAGTCTGAGACTTAAACGTCTTCTGGTCAATCCAGGACATGATAGGTAATTAACATCGGAAACGGAAAATGTTCTGTTGATGACGCACCGAAATGTTTGAGAATATTGAAGTAAATAGTGAATGCTTTTTGTTTCATGGTTAGTCATTCTAGTGCAGGTCTAGGTCCAACAATATAATGACTAACGACCATTCATTATAAGGATGTCAAAAAATGGTAACGATGAGAACGTTATTTCGACCAGTCAAGGGAATTTGGGTAATACTAATAGAGGTGAACGATCCCGCTGGGCAGTGGCGAGCTAGCAGTTTCAGTGAGAGGGTGCGAAAATGACTTTTAATTTCGCTGTATAATAGAAGTACCCACTGCTCCTTAAAGATATTATAAGGGGGGGGGATGCTGGAATGACTATTAGGGTTCCTATATGGAAAGGATTGCGATTTTAGGCGACATTTTACCCCCACATGCGTAATAATTGTATCTCCGTGCATGTAGATTAGTCAAACGGTGATACATAATCTGAACTTATTCAGTGATAACAAACAAACAAGACGGCAATTTACAGGACCAACAAGGTTGCGCGGTTGGAGGCAAATTGGAAGTTGTCGTAACCCTCTTTATATAGGAATCCTAAGGCATTTTCTGGGCGGAGCGCCCCTATTAGTTGGGTCGGAGAGTAAAGAAAAATTGGCTCTTCATCCTCCCCAGATGGCCGAAAAGGGGACTTCCTGGGTGTTATAACCTTCATGTGCACAGTCTTGAAACAGGGATCTCATGCTAGCAATTTCTCAAATTAATGAAAGCAAAAGTGAATTTATGAAAATGCTAATACATATCAAATGGGTTGCAATGGTGCAATAATCATAAATTATGCATCCTCCTGTCATATATTCTTGTGGCATTTGACAAATATGTGGGCGGAGATGAACATATCTTTAGTCCCTAACTTGTTTCATTGGGCAGTGGCGTCACATTGACTGTCTCCAGGGGGTCAAGAGACTCGATGTACGCCGCCATCAGTGTAGCTAGACTTGATTTTTTTTTTCTGAGCCTGGGACATGTGTGAGGGGACATTGTGAGTGCTATACAGTGCAGTATGGAAATACAGTATGCTCCTGTTGCTTTGGTGCAGCCAGTATTTTTTTTATTTAAGGTGAACTGAAAATTGAGACTATCTTAGCCTATCTAGAAGAGCTCCAGTATCGTTTGGAGCGAAACGTACCAGAAAAAAAAAATATACATAACCCCCTCCAGATTATTGGAAATCGCCCTTCCCAGACTCAGCAAGTCGGCCACTGAAAATGGTATTGTCAGTATATTCTTGGGTGAAATTTAATCTCATATAGGGACTTTTCCTCTGAAACATTCATGATGAATGTTGTACTTGTTTGAATTTGGAGACAGAAAATCATCATTTTTTAGATGTGGACGGCCATGAAGCACTCAAACTTGCAAGTCTCTTCTTTTTTCTTTTCACTCTTATTTACCCCCCCCCCCCCC
>VJOZ01007818.1:0-10250 GCA_009801055.1 Stichopus horrens | reverse complement strand
TGTATTTAGTATTTGTGTTGTGAGGAAACTTTGGACGGAACAGTCTGGAAATGTCTCCTTGGATGTTCTCCTTGAGTAACATTCAATGGGCTCAATTTTCGCGTACATGTTATTGATGATGGGGATAAAAAAAATGCGGATGAGGGTGGGGACAGGGCTCAGTTAAGCCTGGAATCCACCCCACCTCCTTGGATTTTCGCTTGACTCTAATTTTCGAATCTTTTGTAACTCTGTATGGGATTGGGTAATTGGGTAATTGGTTTATTTTCTTTTTCATTGCCATTTTCATTTTTCAAAGTTAATGGCGTTCATCTTCAAATTACCCACAACTTTTTTTCACATCCAGTTTGTTGGAAATTTTCAGCAAACTACAACTGTGAATTCACTGTTCGCAATTTCTGACCCAGTAAAAATTTGATAAGTGAATGCATCCATCCTTCAAAAAATTCTACGTTTTCGGCCCCATATAGCCACATGGAAAACGCCGCAACCGGTTTTTATTTTTAAGGGGTGAGTACTTTCAGCTATCAAAATTTCTAAGTCAGAAAGTTTTCTCCGGCTTGAGCGTCTTATACGCGTTTTCGATGTGGCTGCTCGAGGCGGAGTTTGACAGCGAACTTGGCAAACCTCGAAAGAATTTTAGTGGCTTGTTAGTCAAACAAAATCGTAGACAGGAAAATAATTTGGTGGCAAAAGAACAATAAACGTGGGAGAAAAGCAATTAAAAAAATCATGATGGTAAATGTAACGGCTATACTCATTACGAGCATGCCATTTGCAATTTCGTTTGACAAATGAAATTAGGTATTCGTGTTTCCGAGGAACTAAGCAAGTAACTATACGAATTAAGACAAGCATAAATGCTATTTTAGAATTCATGAAGTTCGCCGTAGTAGTAGTGTTTGTTCGATCTGAATATATTTTTTGCATCTTGTTTGGTTTTTATAAATATTTGTAGTCCTCAGTTCAGGTAATTGAAACTGTTAATGTGAAAAATCGATGCACAATAGTGAAAACATAAATATTGAAAATATAAATCTATAAAACCCATAATTCCCACTATTCCAATTCTGTGCTCTGTTTCATGGGAGATGGGGTGGCCGGGGGAGACCGGCCCGGCAATATGCCTATACCTTGCTATGCGCGTACTTGAAATGTTATGTGGTGAAGTCTCCGAACAATATACAATACAACTAACAATTATTTTCAGTTATTTTCAGGAATTATGATAGCACTTACGTCGTCGGACTTTCAAATTGCAATCTTCAACCCCTAGATCCAGATTATCATGTAATCCTGCATTTTGATACACGAACTGTGATTATTTCAGGCACTGCAAACAAACGAGTTAATCGGTGAGAGAGGTGTATCACTGAAGCTGAAACTAAGAATTCTTGACAGTTGAGAGCTGCGTTTTACATAATGAGAACCCATTGAAAATTCTTTCTTGTCCAGATTCAATCGGAATGCAAAGACGATAGGTGATTACAGCAACTCATGAAACCTAAAAATATGCCAACAAAAAGAGTTTGTTTAAAAGATATCCGAAAACACAAAGGGTGATTACATGGCCACCCCCCACACACACACCTTGGATCCTCCGCTGATTTGGGGATGCTGGACACTTATGGAAAGCCTATCTACGCAGTGCGTCACCATCAGTTGGCAAGGCCCATACCATCAGGAAGGTGGTATCGTAAAAATTTTGAACAATGTAAAGAGGTTCCAGTTATGCATTTTCAGTTCGCAACATACAAACTCTTGCGCTGCAATAGCTGGCTAGCAAATCGTATTACCTAAAAATGGTCAGGTCAATTTGTGTACAATCCTTTACCTTTTTCAACTTGCGCGTATACTGCAGCAAAAGCGAGGCCCTCTTCACTCAGTGCATATTATACATCGTCTGAAGTGATAGTGATATCCAGGCTGGGGAGCGGTTTATGATTTTCGTGTTCGGTCTTCTGATCTTCGTCATCTTAGTTTGAAATCAAATCTTGAAGAATCTCTTTGCAGGTACGGTTCAGTACTATCACATGTACTATCCAGGCTTACCCTTAAAAATGCTTAACATTAGGCCTACTTGTGTCTAACATAAGTCTAAGTTAACGTTACTCGTTAGAGACGAGTAAGTACAGTAAGTTAGCATTCTACATTTGTACCCCGGTAACTCTCAGCACTTCCCTAGGGCTTTGTTTATCGGAACTTTTAATTTAGGTACTTAGTTAGGCCTAGGCAATAGCTAGGTATTAGTATGAAAAAAATATTTGGTGTCTGTACTAGTGAGGCTATGTTAAACTAAAAGTTAAAGGCAGTAATTTATCACCCATTTTTTTGGCTTCGTGATAGCAGAGTTCTCACCTGGTTCAACTCTTTGATTGACAGCACATTGGAAGCATGTCAGAGCTCATATTACACAATGTACAAAGGAATCAACTGTTTGGATTACACCAGTAGGAATTTTAGATGGACTGTGGGAGGTACTAGGCCTAGACATAAGTGATTGGGAGAACTGAAGTTGTCTGGGGTTATGAGTTCTTGTCTTTAACTTGCCTTAAGGCCTAGTGTTATTCTGTACCATTCGAAAAAAGGAAAGGAAAGATTTCCTGTGTCGGATGAGAGGGTTAGCCTGTTGTCTATCATATCAATTAGTAGCTTTGACGGATCAACGTGGAATGCAAAGGGCTGCTAATTCATTACAAAATCCCAATTGAGAAGTTTGCTATTTATGGAGGAGAAATCCCTCATACAGAAAAGAGAACAAATGTTAGCTGTCCGTGCCAGTTAACAAAATGATGAAGTTCCACACAACAGGGTTAGTGTTGCTGTTAAGTTTCGGTTTGGTTCCCTTAAAAATCTGAAACGCTGATTTTAAAGGGTCCATCAGGGATTTGAAAGGGTCCCTTTCTCCGGTTACCTCCTTTTCTTCAAGTTCAGTCTTGTTTTTCCCTCATAGCTATTTGAGTCAAATATTGCAATATTTAGGTGCTGCAATGTTAGTCCATAATGCTAAGTAAGAGAGCATCTATAGAATAATCTAAGAGATCAAATGCATACGACATCAACAATACGGACAAGTCTATTACTCTCAAAAAAGTTTGTAGTGATTTCCCATGATACATACAGCATCATATATGTTTTACTGTGGATGTCAAGGAACCAAACAGGTTTTAGTAGGAGATGAAATGGAAGCCAGTACTTTTGAAAAGGAAGCCCCGTTCATCAGTGCATAGGATTTTGCATAATTACCGGAAATAAGGATTCGTAGCCCATGCAAAATTCTATGCATCTAAGCTTACTTCTCAGGATGTGCACGAGGAAAGTCTAACTTTAATAAAACTGGGTGTCCAGAGACAGAAGCTTGCATCTGTAGTGAGCAGACATACCAAAACATGAACCCTGTTGTGCAATCTACTTACAAACTGGAATGTGCAGTAGACCTACTGTACTGATGATGGATATCTGATGTGACTGATAATATTCTTCAGATGCAAATTCACAGAAGAAGAAATATTGAACTGCCAAAAAATATCTCATTGTTTGCAAACATTCCATCATCTGGATACATGTGCACATTGTGGATAATGATTCAACCTTCATTGGCTTTAGTTTTTGTTTCAGATCGAGGTATAAGGCAATAATTGTATGTACAGTGGCCTACTGTACACAGATTTGTTTAGGCAGACAATAGGGAGCAATTTGCAGACTGAATGAACCTGTATATACTGAACAAATCTGTAAAACATTAACTTCCTAGCTGGGAGTTAATTATTTTGGTTGTTAGTTTAACGTCTTTGTGCAGGTTGGAAATTGAGTGCCTATGGACCTTTTCAGAGACACAGTTTGTACCATGAATTAAAATTGTCATTTTGAAGAGAAAGGCCGTGCAAGGCACTGTGTATCATGTATGGTGTATGTTGTATGAATAACCTTGTTGCTGTAAGGGTGGACACAAATTTAGGAGCTACAGGCAAGAAAGTGTTCAATATTCATCAGGGTACTAGAAAAGCAACTGAAGGATTATGTCAGTGACCTTGAAATAGAAAATGGAGAAAAGAGAAAGAAAAACAAAATTTCCCTCCACCCACCCCCCTAACAGCAAGAACACAAGAACAAACAATGAAGCCAAAGGGTTCAAAATTTGAAATGGAGTTAAAATGGGGTAATATTTCGTTATTGCATATTTGCAATGATAGGATACATGCATTCTCCCCATGGTAGAAGACTTAAGGTCCAGATCTGTGGTAGTTTTCTAGATCACAGTGCTCACTTACACAAAGTTGCCAGGCTTGTAGGTGTATGATAATAACACCCAAAGTTACCCATAATTTCACAGGAAAATTTCTTGGCAAGTGCTCGAGAACCACATGTTGCAATGAATGTGTCAAGGGACACAAAGGCCGGAGAACTTCTTGTTGGCAGCTGTGACTTTTCAACACTTACTTTTTCCTGTGTTTGAATTTCTCCCTTCCCATAATGAAAAAAAATTGCCCCACCCCTTTCGAAATAAACAAACATAGTCAGCAGTTTCCCTTTTGACTGTCCATCAAATTGTTCTTGTGAGAAATTAATGCCTGCATTCTCTCACTCTTACCTACAGTACATACTGTACCGTAGGTGAAGTGCTTCCAGTATGATTTTCATCTCAATACATTACATGTATAGAGATATTATCATGCTAGCTGGACATTCAAATATTCCATAAAATGGTGTCTGAGTCTCAATTCAATGTCAATTTGTATCAAATATCTCCATCATATTTCTTTGCATGTAAGCAAAAGATGTCACTAGTTAAGGTATGAAAAAAAATTAGTCTTGCTTGCAAATTATTGACCAAAAAAGTGCCTGAAACATGGAAAAGGTACATTTTTTCCCATAGTTTTGCATGCAGTAGATCATAGATTATTGATGTTTCGATCCTTTGTTTGGATTTGTGGGCCCTGGACAGTATGTTGTTTAAGCTTCTCTTTCAATTTGCTGTGATCCAAGTGTGTAATAGTGTAAGACAGAGTAGTATTGACATTTTAATTCAGTTGTATGTATCCTCAACTGTAAAAAACAATTATGTCAAGAATGTCATGAAAGAAGAAGTACTAAACAAGAATTTCTGATTCCACATGTGCGTCTTATTGAATTAAGTGTTAATACTTCAAAACCCACCAAATGGAGCAATGATAAGCTGTTCAATTTGCTTAAAGGTGTTTCTTTAATGTATTAGGAAATTCCAGTTCAATAGCATTCACCTAGCAACATCATTTAAGTCAACTAATCTTTACACAACTATTTAGCCCAGAACAATTCTTTGATCCCAGTTAGACCGCTCACATTTTATACTCCTTGCCGAAGGCAGGCAAGGAATCTTTGGGACATGGTGATTTTGTGTGTGTGCATGTGTGTGTGTATGTATGTGAGACAAAATCTCATGAATGCTCTAGCTTTTGAAGGGAAAGAACAAGTTGGGTCAAAGTTGGTGTGTTGTTGGAATATATGAAGATCTTGGCTTGGATTGTTTTCGGTCAAAGATCATCTGAGGTCATCAGCAGGCAGAATGCAGACAAACCATGTTTGCAGTATCTCAGAAATGGCAAGTTGCATCATTTTCAAACTTGGAAGGTATGTACTGCCCTTTAATTAAATGAGATTGTGAGGGTTTTCTTGTAGGTCAAAGGTCATCTGGGGTCATCAGCAGTCATAACATAAAAAGCTTGTGGTCACTAGCTTTTGAAGAGAATGTGCAAGACAGTCCAAAGTTAGTGTGTGGGTTGGGTATTTAAAGAGCTTGGCTGGGATTGATTTTGGTGGATGCCAAAGGTCACCGGAGGTCATTTACAGGTGGACTATAGACAAACCATGTTTGCAGTATGTCATGAACCACACATTGCAGAAACTTTTTAACTTGGTTGTGCAGGACTTTCTAAATAAGTTAAAAGATGATGGTGTTTCTAGAGGTCATGTGGGGTCTTGAGAGATCATAAAATGAAAAGCTTGTAAACACACCACAGTATTTACAAAGGGAAGATTATTTCACTTTTAAAGTCGTTCTTTTAAGATGCAGTACATAAATATCATTATTGGGGTTGGTTTGGTGTGGATCAAAGGTCATCTGAGGTCCTTGAGTACAAAATGTTAAGACCTTTGCTGGTGTTGTTTCACTTTTCTGTCTTTTCTTATGAGTGGAAGGTATTTGAGCTCTCTTCCAAGCAAAGACTGGCAATGCTTGCATACAGTATATTTAGGAAGCTCCATTGTAAAAACTTTTATCTGTCACTTAAGTTATAAAGTGTAGTTGCTGATTAAGTCTTTGAATTATAGTGATAAAAACTTCATCTATGCATCTTCAGCTGGCATTATGCTGGTTTCTGATAAAATATGTCTGTGTTTGCAAGTATTATGCTATGGTTATTTGCTGACCTCATGACAAATATGTTCTATGAAAAAGTGTCTGACAGCCCAATTGGTTGAATAAATTCAGGACAATACACCTTTGAGTTACTATTTAGTCCACATTTTAGTTGTTACTATTACAGTAGATTACAACTTGGAAAAAAATGAATGCGAGATTTTAGTGGCAAGGAATCACCAAGCCTCTTGTCTTTCTTGTTAGGGAAGGTGACACAAAACTCTAAACAAATGTTTAATTGACATAAATGAATGCATTAACTTTGTTACATTGTTAAAAATGAACTGTAATGGCAGAAGTCTAATACTTTGTCAACACCACATGATACATCAACCAGATTCAAACTTCTCTGGTTTTCGTTGTTAATCTCTTCAGTCACAGTTGCAACGTTTCTAACGTCTTCAGGACATCCTTAGAAAGGAACACTAAGAAATCAGAAGTACTGAGGTTCGGTGGCTTTGCTGCTCTAATTCTGAATTTCAATTTTCTTTACAGGCCATGCCTAATGAAACCAATTTTAAGAAGTCCAGTAAGCATCGCATATCTGGACGAAGAGGGAGAGATGGAGACCTCTCTCATCCCAGAATGTCTGAGAGCGACAGCATCCTGCCTGATGCGACGCGATCAAAGTTATGGAAGCTATTTTCCCAAATCGAAGCTGAGTTGGAAGGGGTCTATGCAGAGAATTTAAATTGTGAGTGAACCATCCATGTATGTTTGTTCCTGAGGCTGAGATTTTATATATAGGGCTGCATTTTGACTTGCCTTGGCATGCAAACTCAATACTGTATCTCCAGTACTGCCAAGTCCGAGCGGTTTTTAGCAAAGCCTGGCCACTGACTAGTTAATTAAAATGGGTCACTTAACAATGGTCCACGGCCCAGTCTTTGATGGGACAGTTGACAATATTAAAGAGGACTCAGTGAGATAGCCATTATTTGCACAATTCTAGTATCTTAAAAGGGGGAGGGGGAAGATACTGTATTTTGTTATTTTGGATTATTTTAGACCTGGAAGTACAACAACATAACAATGATTATGTGGCAAAATTGCTGAGAACAGGTTTACCGAACACAAAGAAGATTACCATACCATTGTAAGCTGTAACAGGTAGCAATGGATCAGAAAGTTGTTCTGTGGTTTACTCAGCCAGTGCTGTAAGAAAAAAATGTTTATTTCCTAGGAAGGGAGTCCTCATTTTCCACAATTTCTTGTATAGATGTAATATTTCTGTGCAAAAAACAAAGATAAATGTCCCTCAAAAGCCAAAATATCCCTCCAGATATGTAAATTTCTCAGCAAGGAGCTTCCCAGTTCTCCCCCCCCATGTTAATCAGCAGAGTTTTGATGATTGCTTCCAAAGGTGAATTACGTGTGCATATTTGTAGCAAAGATGCAATACACATATTGTATGTCATAATCAGAAAGTTTGTTTGTCAAAATTTGAAAATGTTACATGTTGACCTTCAGAATTGGTACACTTGAAATCTTTCATGAGACTTAACTGATCCAGGTGTTTTTTGTGGAAATCGACATTGGTGGAAATCATGATGTTTCAAAATGTTAATGTCGGTGGGAAATCTTTTGAATGCCATAGATGATCTCATTAATGTTAAAAGTGTTAGTCATGTAAAAAGTATATAAACAGTAAATTTTTGCTGAAAAACAACTAACAGAGCTACATTTGCATATATCAACTAGTGTATTACCTCTTCTACCATAGTTACTTCTGGCTAACAGCCAGAAAACTGAATGTCTTCTTCCTAAAATTCTTTGGCTATTGTAGTGAGGAAACACTGATCACTTACCTATTATGTCGCAACTTAATGTCAAATTGAAACTAATCCTTGTTTTATCATCTCCTGAAGATCTAAATTGCACAGTTGCCACTTAAATGTATCTTTTGGGATGGTTTGATTTGTGAAAAAGGGCATTTGAAGGAATGCATTTGCTACTGTCGCTGTGCAGTTAAAACTAGCAAAATGTGTGAACTGGATAAATGACAGAGAAAGGTAGAAATTTGTCACTGTGGTAGATACTTCTGTCTTTTCTTCAAGTGCAAGAGAAAGTGGAAACACTTACAGAAAGACTTGAGAGCCTTCAGAGTGGGAAGACACCCACGTCAGATGCGACTACTCCTATGGATCAACCAGATAGTTCATCTAAATTAAGCGTCAAGAGCAAAGGTATGTCAAAATTTCAATCAGTAGGCTTTTCCACTTTTGACAAAACCAACTGTAGCGTTATATACCTCAAAATGACCGTTATGTTTGCGTCAAATTTGCACTATTTCCTGTAGTTTTATTGATAAACTTTCTACAAAGTACCTTCATGACTTGTTTCTATCATTGAGTCACTGCAAAGCCTTAATTGGGACAATTGGCAAATGTATCTCAATTCGGCAAAAGGGACAGTGTTAGTCGAGGTAAGTCACAGGTAATTATGACAAAGATCACAGGGCAAATGTTCAGTGACTTGTGACACTGCTCTCTATAGGAAACCCGAGCAGCTAAACTTGCCAACGTCAAGTCAATGATTTTTTCCATCGGTTTTCGTCGATTTGACACTTGGCAGAGACCTCACAAAAATTATGTAATGTCTCTCTTACGTGTACCTACCCTCCTTTAAGGGAACAGTTCTTCATCCCTGTTTGATCGTCTGGGAATGCTTACAGGTCTGCTGATTTACTATTTGAATATTTCACAGTTCAATATTGAAAGCATTTGTCTCCATCCACCTTCCAACAGCGTCAAACCAGCTAACACAGCTGATTATGAAACCCAAACAGAAGACTGGTACTAACAAGGTATTTATTACGTTGGTTCATATCTTAATCCATAGTTGCAATCATAATAATTATTACTTCGTATTATGTGGGCATCCATTGAGCGCTTTGTATTGATCGTTGAGAGTTTAGTCACAGCGCAGATTTTTTTGCTTAAAGAGGCACCCTCGAGTCATATTCTTTTAGTCTTTCTTTACTGGGGTAATGATTAATGGTAGCATATTTTAGACATTTAAGCCATAGCTCTGGAAGGGTCTTATTGAGATGGTTCACAAAGTTCATGATAGCCTATTTCGTTACACCTGTTGAGGGTTGCATGCATGCTGTTGGGAGATTTGACAGAAAATTGAAACAACATTGACAGGGTAATTAACAATCAAAATTGCTATTGGCAAATCTGTGACCAGGCACTAAATTTACCATAAGGCATTAACCTTAGGCAATGACTGGCATGCAATGGATTCCTTCAATTTTGTCACAAAATGAACTCAGTGAGCCCCTTAGGAAGCTTAGTGTTCAGGTTTTTGGACTTCCGAATTTCTCATCTTTCATGAAAGCTGCATATTTGTCAGGAGTTGCCCGATGTGATGAAACCTCGCCATAAATCTTTCACAACATAAATGGTCTTGTTTAACGCTGAGAGGATTTAAACTTTAGGATAACTGTGCAACTGTGGTGTTGAATCTGTGGTCGCTAAACTTTTTTTCTACAGAACTGGACACATCCGCAATCGTGTATGATTCACCAGAAAGGTTTTAAATCAGTCAATTTTCATCTTTCAGAAGATTATCATTACCATTTGTCTCAAGTTATGAATCTGTCACACATCCTCACTTTATATGTTACATTACAGTGAGGCATTCTGGGTGACCAGAGAATGTAACTGATAAAACAGCGATTGTTGCTAATACCTAGAAATTAGTCTCCAAAGGCTTTTCTGCGTTCAGCTTGAAGTACCACCCAGTGTATTACAGGATTATTAAAGGGTATTGTGTGCAAGACCTGCATTGGTGCAGCTGTGATATCTTGACGTCAGCATATGACACCAATCGCCAACTTTGCTCCCCC
>VJOZ01007813.1:0-10489 GCA_009801055.1 Stichopus horrens | reverse complement strand
CGGGGGGGGGTGTTCTAACTCTTTGTCTAATGAGGAGTTGCGGTGTTTAGAATGAAGCAACGACTGAAATTTGCAAGAGCATATAATTACCGCGGTATATCTCATTACAAAGAAAATAATAAATGAGAAAAACACAAATGTTTTCATGCGCTCTTTGGGTGAAAATGATGCTAAAACAGCAGTATCTGACAATGGATGGATGGATGGATGGATGGATGGATGGATGGATGAATGGATGGATGGGATGGACTAACATGTGAAAAACAAGTAACCATTCTTGGGATCCAAAACTTTAATAATTTCACAAGACAGAGAACTTCCATAATAAAGTTGTGTCCCTTCAGTCTTAATAGTTTTGCATTTTCTTTGAACTGTAAATATACCACACTTGAAATTATTCTTTAGAATTTTTCATGCAAATAATTTAACATGTTGAACAATAAACTGCAGACCATCGCTCTCGAACGACTAGCCCTGACACTTATCACTCTTGTAAATATTGATAATATTAGAGAAGCTTTTTCCTCTTGTCCAAATCTATTTCTTAATCAAGTTTTCATGAAAGTAAATCCTCTAGCATTGTTCTTTTCTTCTATACTAACAATATGGGCATCACAATCTGTACATAATTTCACTATTCTGTATTTCTCCAACATCACCGGGGAGTAACAAATGGAGAGAAAAAAAATATATTTCAAGTTTGATTTGAACAGGAAAAAACACAGTTATCAATTTATTACATACTCCATATGATATACATGCTATACTAGCAAGATCCCCCCACACAGACTGTAGGGTAAGGTACTGTTTACTCACAGTTATCTCTGGGTATCACTTTGTGAAAGGGTTTGAAACCAAATCTCAGTACTAGCATAGTTAAGATCTGAATTCTATTTGAATCTTAAAAGATCTAGGAAGACAAAGGTACAGCAAAATTTGATGTATGTGAAAAAGAGCAACATACAGTCCCCAAAGTCTGATTAACTGATTCACCAATGGGGCGGAATCACCGATAATCTATTAACCTGGTGTTTACCTCCTCTTGGAATCATCAATCCTAATCGCTATTTTTGTTAAAATAAAACAGCATTTATTTAAGTCAGCTGAAAAGATATTAACCAATCACAGCAAAATTGATGATGGGTAAACCACTAATAACAATGGAAATCCAAATCCCATCACCAAAGCAAACTGTCAGAGTGTTTTAAGATGAGACTTACCCCGTAATGTTAGAGATGAACTCTTCCAGGTACACACATGACTCTTCCAACTGAATGGTGTTGACAATTACTTGAACCAGCTATGGGATAGATAGCAGAAATAAGCAAACTTCTTTCTGTTAACATGGTGAACCTGATGACATTGTACATAAAGAGATGCTAAAATTGGATTGCTGTTTGAGAACCACCTTAAGAGGTTCTTGCTCAGAAAGAGTCTTTGAAAACATTTGCATTCCTTGACTTAGGTGATACCACTTCCATGTAACATATCGTATATGATTCCGTGTTTACATATCATAAATATTCATGATCTGTATGCCTGAGACAGCTAATGATCACATGACATCATACATGATAAGGTTTCATGGAAGGAACAAACCCTAACTATGATGGTACGTTTCGATATCATGTCATGTTCTATCATGCAGAAAGGGCTTTCTCGAGACTTAATTTTAGCACACTATGGAAATTCTGTGAGGGCTAGGTGCTTGAGATATACCAAAATGGGATTGCAGTTTTCAGAACCACCTTAAAGAGATTCTCACTTGGAAAGAGACTTTGACTACATTTACTATGCTTGACTTAGGTGATACCACTTCCATGTGTTTACATACCATAAATATCATGAACTGTGTGCTTGAGGGATTCTTTGAAATGAAGAAATAACATTACAAAAGGATTTGGAAAACTTATGGGATAGAGAGGAATTAATCTACAGTGCCAGCTCAAATTGGACTTTACAAAAACATTTGTATAATTAGACATATGCCCTTGATCACTTCACTTTTTAAGTCTTGAAGGTACTCTGCACACTGGCACACTGCTACCATCACAATGATGAACATCACGACTGGGGTAATGATAACGGCAGATCCAAGTGACAGCTACAGTACATGGTTTGTTCAACGTAGGATTAGTTGCTATTGAAAACAACACTTGTGATAACTATGAATATCTTTCACAACTGTGACCCAATAACAGAAGGTAATGATGCTTTCTCCACCTTCAATTGTTAAAAATATATTGCAAACTTTTTTCGTTTTGGGATAACAAGTTCTGGGATAACACGTTTTGGGAAAACAAGTTTTGTAAAAAGTGCACCCACACAAGTGTTGAAGAAACAAAAGAAGTCCATAAACATTTAAAAGTGTGGTCTGCTGGTCTTAAATGACCTTTGACATCTTTCTTGAACTTTGACACAGATTACAACTGCATGTATGACTTACAGCTCATTTAAGTGAAGAACTTTTGACCGATACACGACAAGATACTATCATTAGACCCGCCTCACATGCCGCAAGTTTCTCGATACGATACGACATAACACGATATCTTTGGAAGTCTCAGGTCTACACGTGTTATGGCATTGCGGCGTGCCGTTCCACAGTCGGCATTGTACGTACTCGCACATATTTCACACAATGACTTGAGTGAGTAGTTTATACAGGGCTACAACAAACCATGGCATCTGGCATTATAAAAACACCACGTTGAAAGGAAATATTGTTTCTAGTCAAGTACCATACCACAAATGCTTCAGCAATACAATGCAATTGTCTGCAATTGACATGTTAAAAAATCTACACTACGATACAGCGACAAAGGTTTGCCCGAAACATGAGTTGTATCGTATCGTAAACGTCCTCATAAACTGCAGTGCTCTCTAATTGAGGTGTCATATGATAGCATGTAATACAATATCAAAAAAAAGTCTCAGCATGTGAGGCGGGCTTTGGCAAGTTGAAAGACAAGAACACATTCTTGATGTGAAGTTTCCTACCTTGATAGATCTCTCCCCCTCTTTCTATCTCTTGCTCTTTTCAGCATCAAACTGGTTATGAGTTGTTGAATTATAGATTAATATTTTTCCTAAGCTATGATGTTTGTATTAATACTCATTACAAACAGAAAGAGAGGTATGTATGTTTTAATCAGCCGGTGTAAGGCAAGGTGACACTTTGAGATACTGAGTTTAAGGACCACTTGCAGCTTTGACCACTTTACCCACAATGACCATTGACATCCCTACACCCTGGGGCACGATCAGACACATGATTTTCAGACTTTGAAGTGACAGACCTGACATGAACATTGCCTAACATGAAATACAATAGGGATTTCTGAGTACTAACCACACACCAAGTGTGAAACTGGAAGTAATTTTAAGGTGTTCTGGCCAAAGCATCACATGCAACACACTACCTTGCAAAGCAGACATCCTCTGCATTGCATGAGACTTATACAATCAAACCAAGGATTCAAAACTGTGCTTTCACATTACTGTTTGTTCGAACTTTACCACAGACGATTACAACATTCGCTGCATGTTGGAATCGCCAAGACCATTCATAACTCAGGCCTTCAAGAGCAATCATTTTATGATGTTGAAGGGAAATAAGGCATTTAGAATATAATGACTAAACCATCCAGTCTAAACAAGAAGGATCATCTTCAAAAGCTTTATCCCCTCAAAACATTATGCATGTGATGAGTAACAGAAGAAGCATCATGTGAATTTTGAAAATTTTGGGTGAACGAATTATTGTTGAGCGACAAAAAACTAAATTTTTATCGGCAAAAACTTATTTCTTGAAAAAGCTACTGTTCTTCCTCATTTTGAAGAATCTATCATTCTATGTCAACAAACATTTGTTTTAAAAATATGGTTGTTTTCTACAAAACAAAAGCCTTATTTCCCTTTGAGTGTGGAGCAAGCCTGCGACAATATACGGGTAACCACCGACTTGACGATTTTGGATCAATGTTCATATCTTCTTTCACAAGGTCAGTACAGATTGGAAAGCTTTTGATTACTCTTGGATGAAAACACATCTTAATGAGACATGGCCGGTAATAGGGTCCCAAATCTCCTATTTGCTAAGGTTCATTGCTTCAAATGCCATCACCATTATCCCCTGGGCCACAGCGCCAGTCACTCAGCCACTTGACATAATCTGCTAAAAATGTATCCCCTCAGTATCACCATAACAACACAGAATGGCCATCCAGGTCCAGGTTAAAGTTAGACAGATTTTTTTCACTTGAAATGTGTTGAGTGCATCATGTTAGGCTAATAATGCAATCTGCTTTTACGAGAGTACGATCTACATGTCATTGTTTAGAGGTGTGTACTTGGCTGGTGGAATAAAACAGAGTTGAACTATGCAAGCAGTTGTCTCAGTGCAAATAATAGTGCTTAATAAATCAATGGAAAGCTAAAAGATGAAAAGGAGCTGCTCGAAAATTTAGAAACGTAACTAACAGAACCTCAAACATGTGGTGACTTTTTGTTAGAATAAAAATGTTGTCTGACACAATGATCAAATTAACTCAGAGAAAAGAGGACCTGGCAAATAAATTAAATTCAAAGAAGAGCAACAAACGAGAAAAATTATTCAAAATTCATCACTAGCTGTGAAGCACCATGGTGGTTAATTTATCTCGAACAGGTCAAAAGACGACAATCTCTTTGAGTCTACTCCACTGATGAACCTTTAAGTAGATTTTATGGAAGTGGACCCTTCATAGTATTACTTACAGAACTTCCGACATCATGTTGAAGTTCATTTCTGTAGCAATTCCAAATTACGTTTACAATTGACGTCCACCAAAACTGTACTTCACTTAATCTCAGGGTCAATCCTTTAACCTAGGCAATTTGTCGACTGTCTTCCTTCCGAGCATTCAATTTTCCTGGTAATGGCCTTTCACAGAAGCATTTCCATGACACTATTTCAAACATATTCTGTACCTTTACCCTAGAATTCATAAATTAAATGCACTAAAGCACTAGGAAATTTTACAAATTATGAAATTCCACAAATGCTTTTGACAGCTTATTGAGCCTTTCTAGTGACTGTCAAGGCTTCAGACGTGCCTACTTAAAAAGTAAAAAAAAAGTTTTCCTGGTTTCAGTGATCTGAAAGTACTCTCTCAGACGGTTTAAGTTATGTCCCTAGATATCCTTCACCAACCTTCAAGCTAGTTGCAGTTATATTTTCACTTCCAGCTTGTCCACATGCAATGTACATCACCATTCTTCCAAGTCTAAAGTCAATGTGTTTTGTGACAAACGAAGATTCTAGGA
Source organism: Stichopus horrens (assembly GCA_009801055.1). Lineage (NCBI taxonomy): Eukaryota > Metazoa > Echinodermata > Holothuroidea > Aspidochirotida > Stichopodidae > Stichopus > Stichopus horrens. Next base: position 5,182 of record VJOZ01007813.1, on the reverse strand, counting down.
CCCACAAAAAACTTCTTAAATTTGCTGAGGAGCATTCCTCGCAAATCCCATTATGAAATTTACGAATACACTTCAACATGTCTGGCATTCTTGTAACTTTCATTGAATGGGACTGGGATATCTCTTTCAATGTTGGTGCAGAACAATTTGCCTGTCTTTGCACATGGAAGACTTGGTTAGGTGAAAACTTTTCAATGCTATTGCTGACTTAAGTTTCCTGGTCACCTTTTGCAAATGCGTCTAAAAACACAATCACATATTTATCGGATAATCTGTTCAAAAATCAACAAGCTAAATATATGTATATATATATATAATTATACATTATTATATATTTTTATATATTATTATATATTCCAATATGGATTGCCTGTAGTGCATGAATGACAATGACCATGCAGCCTCCTGTACCTTAACATCATCACAGCAATCGTGCACATTCCTTTCATGCAGCTAAGTACTGCCCACTACAAACTTACAAAGCAAAGACAACACAGTCTAAAAATTGAAACAATTTTCCTGTTTGTTCAACAGCCTTGTAACGATTCTGATCTTAAAGGACTTCCCATATGTATTGCTTCTAACCTAGGCTCCCCCTCCTATACCAAGTTATGCTCAGAAAACAAGACAACAGACAATACTTTTTTTTCCTACGTAAGTTTCTGCCAAAAAGGGGGGAACGTAAAAAATGTCCTATTTATTATTATAATGTCACATGCTTTGTATTGATTTTTACCAAGTCTATTGCACCAGAACTGAATTCTTAATGGGTATTACTTTTCCTCATATTAACTGGAGATGTATTCCTCATAAGCTGATGGTTATCAAGAATATGTAACGGTTGGTGGAACCATTAACTTAGCAAAGACATTGGTATTCAGAGTTACGGCTTGCATGTCATCTCATTTGCATGTCATCTCATTTGCATGTCTTCTCATTTACACATTACCTCATTTCCATGACTGATTCCTATCGGGCCTAACCTGCAACAGCAACCCACATAACCTTGGGAATCATCTCTGGTCTTAGTGAAAACTTCACTGGCAATTTTCAATCGGGATAATTTCATCACCTGAACAACACACACCATCGTCATTTTCAGCGTCTGGGCATGATAATCAGAATCACGTGCATTAGGCGAGGGCTCACTGTTATAGCAAGTGTTTTTGCTTTCGACAATTGCAGTCATCATATTGATCCTATGTGCTATGTATGTTCATGAAACTTCTGCAAATCTACTTCCTTACACAGACAAGATAGAACACCAATAATCAATGCACAAGTCTTCATACATCACTTCCCTTCCTTACTAAGGTGAGTGCAATGGGTTTTGATGAATTTTTTTTTACTGAGCAGTTGCTGAGTTACAAAATTTGTAAACTTTAATCACTCTCTCAAAACATTCACCAAACACATCCCTGAAAAATGAAATTTGATAAATCATAGTGGGGGGCACTTACAAAAACATCCACCACTACAATATAGTGAAGTAAGTTATATGAGGAAACTTCAAACGTCCAACAGACGGATACCACAACAGTTGAAAAATGCATACGAAAACAAAAAACCAAAAGGAAAATAATGTTGCACATGAGCTTATCATGGCTGCGAAAATGACGGAGATGCACTTAATTTTGAGGCTGTCATAAATACCGCAAGACACTTACCACCTGTGAAAAACAAGCAATACATTACATCACAGCAATTCAGCTTAATGCACAAATAGGAAAAAGGAAAAATACATTCAATTGACTATTTTTGACACCCAAAGATCCTTACCACAAAGAGACTCTCCCCCTCCCAAAAAAAATTGTTTTGCGCTAAAACGGTTTTGACACAAAAGTAAACTGGCCATGCTGACAGTGGACTGAGAGACAATTGTTAAAATCTTTTGTGATCCTGAAAGAATAGTGATGTAACAGGCTTTTGGAAAGGACAAAGAATTAAAAACAATCTCTTTCTTATTGCACAACACACTCTTTAAAGCTCTTTCACATTTTTAACACAATGTGCATGCATCGGCTTTGTCTGCAAGAGCAGCTGGGGGTGAATAGAACTTGACAATTCTAAAAATGAACATTCATCTTTTTCATAGGATTATCGATTCGCAACTTTTTTCAAGGTTTCGGTTTCCTATCGGCAGAACTCCAAAACCAAACATTAAATTTGACACCAGAAGACATTTTGGATTCTGCAGTCAGTTTCAGGGAAACTTAAGAAGTAGCACAAGTTTTAGTGAGGATGTGTGAGGAGGAGCACATTACTGTTAGCTCCTGTTATGTTTACGACAAGAATTTTCAATATACGCAGATGTCATTGCTATCCCAAGTTCATAGAACAGACTCTACCATCTTCCCGGTGGCTCCTGAAATCCAAGTATGCTTACTCACTGCCCAACCAGACCCAACCATCCACCTTCTGTGATTGGACCCTCACACCATGATATCCTATTCTAAAATAAATCAATCTGAAAATCTGGAACAAGAAGCACTCACATAGCCAAACAATCTGCAACATATTCATCTTCTCTATGTTCATTTTTCAATCACCTTTCTAATCTGTGCTCATCCAGGACTGTGCTTCTGTTATTAACGTTTTCTGTCATTGTTACTAACTGCTTCTATTTTAGAACTGTGTTTTTGCATGTCAAAGTTTTGAGCCATTTTTACTTACCTCTGCTAATCCAAGACTGTGTTTCTTTATCAAAGCAGTCAAACAACCGCTGAGCGTCCTCGTCAGAAGGACATTCGTTGACTTTCTGACCATATCCTCCCGCTCGGTATCAGTCAAATTCAGCTCGAGGGAAAACTTGTGGCAAGCATAGATGAACTCTTTAATTTGAATGTAAACCTTAGGAACAAACTGCGAGAATGGCAGGTCCTTTGGATACTGCATCTGCAGAAAATGCGTTTGGGTGTGCAAGGATAAATGGAAATGACTGATGATTAAGACTGATTTACTGGTAGGTTAAAAGTAACCTCCAAACACAAAAAAAACAAGCATTTATTTGAAAAAAAAACAGTATGGCATAATGACTTAACATCAAATCAATTACTATAACCGAAAGTACTCAGCGAACATCTTGTGACCACTGAGATGGAAATGTAGGTTTGCACACACTATAGGAATTTTGGAAAAGATTTGTTGTGGAGTGCTATCACCCTCCTGTACACATGCATTCAAAGACATAGGCAGCTATCATATTTTCATAGTTTCATAGACCTGGTTTCTCATCCCATGACGGTCTCATCACTGAGATCTCAACTTCCTCTGTTTCACGATTTCTACTCCTCATATATTTCTTTTACCTCTCTAAGAGCTGAATCATTGATAGGAAAATTTCCGACGATCTCATCAAATTCTTTCTGATTCTCTACTCGTATGGCAGTGTAGTTATCTTCATCGAAAATGTTACTGAAAACAGAGACAGATCAGAAATTGTGGTTAGTGTATTGTAAGTGAAATCAGAAAGTGAATATGATCGGGGATAAATGTGAGGAGTGTATTCACAATGTTACTACAATTTTTACATTTCTTCATTTATAATGATGTTATTTTCTAACAACATTTTTGTTTCACAAAACCTTAACAGAAGAAGTGTTACATTTGGTATGACAGTCTGCTTAGGATGTCCAGAATTTTTCAATGTAAAACAAAAAACTGGAAAACATTGTCTACTTTGGAAAATTACCACAAAGATAATTTGGTAGTAAACTTAGAGTACTGAATCTCTTAATAGACTGTGGGCAGAAGGTCTCAATTGTGCAGTTTCCTAGTCTATGTCTGGGGACTACATGAGTTTATGCAGACAATTCCTCAAATAATGTAAAAATCATGAATCTAAGGAGTCCCACATCTTTCTTCTTGCATGTTTTTAAGACAACAGGCAAACCCTTTCAAAAATAATTTTTTTTAAGTATTGCACACCGATCAACCAATGGCTGAAGAGTATTTGGTCAGCTGGTCAATCACCTGACCTAAAACTAGTCACTACCGTTGTGCAGACAAATGATTCCCTCCCCCTGTGTGAACATCGGTCATCTCTAAGCTAAAACTTGCAGAAAGTTTCGTTAGCGTTGTTACAATTATGAAAGATTAAATGTTGAGATGTCAATTTATCTTCACCTTCCTTGGCTACGTTTCAAACAAGAATATAGGCTGGTTTTCTTTGCTTAAGTGTGCAAAGCTAATTGTCTGAAATCTTCATTAAACAAGACACTGCAGAGTAATATTAAACAGCTCAGCTTTAATGACTGTTGGCTTAAAAAAGTGACTATTTGCAGGGTTCACTCACAAGGCTTTCAGTAGTACTGTTATGGGTTTGGTTTAATGAGTTAGGTTAATGGTGCGTAGTCTCAATTATAGGCCAACGACCTCACAGTAGACTGTAGGACTAGGAGCAGAGATGCAATTCACACATGCATATACAGACCTACCTTTGTGTAAATAACTCCAAACCTTGTAATGAAGATTGATTATGTTTGAAACATTGTGCAGTTAATCCCTTGTTAAACTAATCCCTATAATATTTTCGACCTAAAAAAAAAAAACTTATTTGCTTAATTTCATGTTCAGGCCCCTTATGACCTCGAAAACGCAGGTAGCTTTCTTCTGGTTTCTGGAAAGATTGATAGTATGAGCCCTAAGTTAGGGGCCTAACGTTAGCTATAACTAGCCTACACCACAGTTTACTTTTTGCTTCTGTATGACATTACTACGCTTATGCAAGTTTGTGGAGATTGTTAACAAGACTAAGATCTGCTACCATTTCCAATCCTCTAAATTCACAAACTCATATAAGAAAGGTAATTTCGATTTGCAACTTTAAACCACAGATCTAGCACTAATAACCCCCAACCCCTATATAAATAGTCTTTCTGTGTATCACTTTGCTATGATAGTTGGTACTAAGTTGGGTCAGGACTGGAACCTAATCCTAATGTTTTGAAGACAATATAAGTAACCAGACAGACTCCAAATTTTTTCACCGAGAGGAAAATGCAAGGAAAATGGATACAATGGGTAACTTGATGGCAGGCTACAGTAAAGGCGCGTTCACACTACAACGATATCAGATCGGAATACGATCCGATTTTTTTATTTTTAGTAAATATCTTCTCCATCTCTGATCGGAAAGAACCAAAAATTTGTCAATTTGTGTAAAGATATGATTTGTACCAGA
>VJOZ01007801.1:0-14093 GCA_009801055.1 Stichopus horrens | reverse complement strand
TGTAGTTTTGTACAAGCTTCTGTTTTTTTTTTTTTCATCTCTAAATATATGTTAACACCTAGTTGCAGTAGCTCTGAGTCAATTCTATGAATGTAACTGCGCACTAATGCCATTATTTTTTAGAAAGTTTGTTGCTGGTGTTGTATGTTTTTTTCTCTGTGTAGCATTAATGGAAACACCAAGGTAATCACTGCTCTCCAAAATATTCAGCCAGTAATTCATGCATTGTGTGGGCCGGTATGACCTTTTCAAATACTGAGACGAAGTGACCTCTCGCTACGGCCTACTGCAGCTGCTACCAGTAATTTTTCCAAATTTCGCTGATTTTTTTTGTCCCACTACAGGCTAATGACCACTGCCTCATGTTGTGAGATGACACTTTTATCTTCCACATTGCAGTAATGATGATAATACAAAACATAAAATTTGCACCAATCCGGTGGGCTTGTGGCAATTTACCAAAACACAAAAGCATACAAAACAAAAGGGATAATTGAATAGAACAAACGATGTGCAAACCTAGGAGTAAGAAGTGCTAGAATTTATTAAGCTTGTGTTTTCAAATTCATTTTAAAAGAGAGTACATTGCTTTTCGTGAATGCGTATATAAAAAGTTAAGTCTCCCACACTCTTGGAGCAGTCACAACAAACAAATTTTCCCCCATGAATGATTTGCTTCGTATTCATTCAACAGGCATTTTGATTTTGATGGAAACTTGCACAAGCTGGCAGAGTCAACAGAGCCACAGGACTATTAAAGAAGCGTGGTATGTTGCCATGAAAAATTTACAGACCGTTTTTGAATAACATTGAGTAAAAAATTTCAGATACGTTTTCACAAATTTACAGACAAATTTGTCTTTGCACTGCAATTCTGTTTTAAGTCTTGTTATTCCTATTTCCTTGTTTGAAAATAATTTTCCAGAGCTGATTTGGATAAAGGAATCACTCTTACATCTGGTCCAGCCAGGGTACCATCGCCGCTGATGGCTAACGATTCTCCTCTGTCGGTTGGTAACTGACTGTCATCCAAGACCTCTCCTTCGATTCCTCTCTCCTCCTGACTCCCTCCTGCCAGATCAGAATCTCCAGCGGAGGCATCGTCTGACTTTACAGCTGTATGAAAGAGAGGAAATAAAACACCATAATTGGAACTGTCTGACTGATAGTATCTTCTCAACTCGGCAGAACTGGAGACTGTTCGAAACAGCTACCGGTACGTATGAAATTTTATGCAAAAACTATGTGGAACAAAATGGGATACTCATTTTTTTTGCTTTAACCAAACGACAGGTATGAAATGCGATACAAAGTAATGTCACACAGTCACTTAACTGGAATGCCAGGATTACTTTCTTCGTTATAATTGCTTTAATTGTATTAGCTGTAAACTCAAAAATTGTAATCAGTTTTCAGTTTTAAAGTCGGAGTGGTGTTCATTCACAAACTTCTGTGATAAAATTGTAACAATTTACTTTTTCACTGAGAATTACACTTTTCAGGGTTTTTGTACAAAGCAAATTGCAACAGACATCCAAATGTCACAGTCATACATCTCAGATAATTTTTTTTTTATATTGTTTCAGCATTCAATTTTTTATTTTTCTTTTAGTTTGCTCCTACATCTGAATTGATCAAAATGAATTGAAAATTGATATAATGCCTGCTCTAAAGAAAACCACAGAAAACAAAAAGGGTACATTCTGCAGGTCTTGTAACTCAGTATCTCAGACAGATTACATCACTTAACATATACTTTCACATATAATCAAACTAATTAAAACTTGAACACAGCTATATGTTACTGACATACACTTTCACATCTATTAAATCGGTGTGCCAATAAAACAGTGTGATACTATGATGAGACACAAAGTTCGATCCATCGTTGAAGTATTTTCAAACTTGTCACAACCGTTGGAGAAAGATACCATTTTTTTCATGTTGGATGCGTTTCTGAAGTGCCGTGATGATAATTTCCTACTGTAATTAGACTAATCATTATTGGTACATTCACAGATGAATCCTCAGTGGGCGATCGACGCCGCTCAGTCAGTCGTAGGAACTGATGCAATGCACATACATATACATGCGGGATAGCAAACAGACTTCCATGCTGTCGTAGGTATGTTAACAATCGTGTGTGGTAATCCAGTGATGGTACACAGTGAACGACTGTGACTAACATACGCCCTGCAGATCAATGCGTCACATGGGGAGAGAGATAACGAGTGCAAGCTGCTGACATCAAAAAACAAGCTACCAGCAATGTTCTCAAAACACAGTCGGTATGATGTCTGATGCATGCAACAAGTGGCTCCTCATAACTTTTACTTCATGCCCACATATTTTCCGAACTTAGACCACTCTCGTAAAAGATGATTGAGCTTAACGACAGCCTCTGCAATACAACATGCAGACATTATTTTGGTATCTCCCATGTTAAACCAAAAATCTTTACGACTTAAAAAACCAAAAAAACCAAACAAAGTCTCTTTCACAAATCCCCTCACAGTTGAAGATTTCCTAGGGAATTTTTCCCTCATGGCTGAGTATATTTCCTACGGATAGTTCTCCCCAACCTGAAAATTCCCCCACCACTTCCATTTCCACATAAACTTGTAGCACTTTGCATCTTACACTTGTATGGATGTAAATGATTTGTTTCAAGTAATAATGGGAATACAAGTATTGGAATAATAAACAGTTTATTGATTAAAATTGTTTTGGCAAATTTCAACAGGCAGGCTTAGGTAAGTCACTGGTATTGTGCAAATTGTATTTTAACTTCAAAGGGATTAGTTCAATAACTCAAGCAGATACTATTGTTATAAGTGGGTAAAGTAGGACAAGTTTATAGGGTAAATGAAGATTTGATGACTCTCAGTATTCATGCATAACCACTAGTTCACCATGGAGATGAACCAGAGCAGAAACTTTCCCATTAGCAATTCAACATGCTGGCATCCATCTTTTCATGTATTAGAAATAAGGCATGAACTTTTGTTTCTGTTTGACTATACAAAATTTAATATCTCAAGATCTGTTTCCTTATTTCTAGTATTAAGTAATGACATATATGAAGTGCACATTATGAAAACACTGAAAAGCAAATTGAAAATGTATGGTGGGGTGATACTTTCAAGGTAGGAAGGAATATTTCACAGGCCAGGTGAATATATATTTAAAATGGTATGGAATCAACCCTCCATGTAATATTAAACTATTAAACTGATGATGCTGAGAAGGGGAAGAGCAAGGGATGGTGATGAGGTGAACCCCATCACCTCACTGACACTGAATTACCAAGTTAATTAACATGTTACAGAGACCATGCATACAGGAGGGCTAACACTGAAGCTACTGTTTCAATTTCTTATTTTGAAAAAATGCAACATTCTCACTATATGCCTATTGGCTTAAGATTGTTGGAAAACAGTAACTACATACATTCTTTTCTAAATGGCAAATGAGAAAGTAAAGTCTTTTATGGACACATTTGCATGTTGTCGGCCCCACACCGCACTTGGCTATGATTTGGATCTGACCGCGTTGAAACCTTCATCAAAATTGAAGGTTTGTTTACTGCACGTATTCATTGTCCACTTTCAGTGGGAACATGACAAACTATTATTCCATAGCACCAGCCAATTAACTGATCAGTTCAGGCTTCCAAGGGATTGTCTTTGAATTTCTTCTGCAGGATGACACACAATCAAGGATGTACTCAATTTGTTGAGAACCACTGGTGGTGCCACAGGAGGAATGGGGGGACTAGTTTCCCTCCGCCCATTTTTTCAGAGAGATTTTTTTTACAATCATCTGAAACTGCACTTGAGCCACAGATTTCTGTAGGGGGATGGGGTGACGTCCCAACAAGAAAACACAACTTTTTGGTGTGCACACTGACAAAGCTTTTATTTCCCCCACAAAAGGACCCAAAAATTTGGGTGTGCTTTTCATGCTCCGTAGTTTTCAGTAGCGTTCACGTTTTACGTTAGAGTGGTAGTTTGTAATGCATTACTTATACTTGTATTGCCCAAATAAATTCAATAGACTATTGTAGTACATTCACTTATATGAAATTCATGCCGACAGATTTGGAATCCTTCACAAAGAATGCTGTGTACTATTATTAGGGCGCACTTAATATAGGTATTCTTGCCGTTTATGTTTGAAATTTCGAAACGTACGACTAAAATTTATATTCTGACAAAAAAGAAATCCTATAGTCATATTTATTGTAATTTTTTGCCTTTTGAAACAATAACCCTGGTTTTCGGCTGGAAAAACAAATCTATTTTTGCCCCAAAAAACCAAACTGTTTTGCATGTTGTGCAATATATATCTATATTTACAGCGAAAATAATGTGCCTCGCCTAAAGCGTGCCTTTTATGTATGCATATGTAACCCAGACAAAAATCATACATCCCCTATTAAGTAACCCAAAAATTTCAAATTTCCCTAAATAGCTGCCCACCCCCCATGGTAACACTACACCCTACATGTGGATCATATTATTCCCCCACTTTCAACACTTGGCACCACCCCTGCTGAATGGACATTACACAATTACAATTAAAATGCTCCACCTGCAGAATCAAGAGTCTTTCTTCAAAGCTATATAATGTCTTGTGTTTCAATATATTGAGAGTAATTAAACACAAAGTACTCAATTTTCTTTGACCCTGTGCGAAGGAGAACAGATGTCTGATTTAGCTACCATGCAACACAGCCTCTCCTCCTCAAAACATAACAGTTGCTATGAAACCAAACTTAAAGACAACTTATCATTAACTTGGTTTTTGTGTGCACTATTTACTGTACCTGCTGGCTCACTAGGAACTTCATCGGGAACTAAACCTAACAGTGACAGAACAGCAGTTGGTAAGTCAAAGTCGTCGCTTTTACCATCCACTTGGTCCGTTTGAGGGGACTCTACCGTGCCATTGGGGACCTTACCATTCGGTGCCTTTTCCTCCTCCGGCTCATGAGGTGTCATTCGGGCCGATTTTCGGATGTACATGGGGGTTATATTGGCTCCATGTGAAAATAAATGGAGCCACTGGAGGATCTGAATACACATCTTAATTCTTTCTCAGTCAGTTTGTTAACTAGTACATGAAATAACTTGAATGCTAGGATTGGACTTTGTCATAATCATAATTCAGATAAGCACATTTCTTCCAAACCTCTTCTCCTTCTCAGAAAAAAGATGATGGTGTCACACCTGCCTTTTCTGATACTCCACTCTCCAAAAATGCAGAGTCATTGTCAAACAAATGAACCTCATCAGAAAAACAGGCACATGATGTCCAACTTAGGTGAGTACATGACAGCTTAGAACTTGCAGTTACAGAAATTAAGGTTGCAAACGTCCAAAGCCACATATGAACAGAACTTGCGGTCGACTATGACTCCATGTCAGTTGCCCATTGCGTTTAGTGTTGCATGTGGTCCTCCCACATGTTTTCAGTTACATACAGTAACCAAGTGAAAGCTACATGAAAAGAATGTCAACAAAAAGTTGCTGATTCTTCCATCAAATCCAAACTGAGTATTGAGTCACAGATCAGACGCAATGTGGATAATTCTCAGTGGTCTCCAAGAAGAAAAGATAAGAAGGCACTGAATAAAAGATGGATGAGAGCCCAAAAATATCCTCTTAACTGCCTCAGTTATAAGCAGATTTGACACAATCAGATTAAGGACATCCACGTCTGTCCAAGAGTTAAACCACTTGATTAAGTTCAGGTACCCTTTGCTGGTTTTTATGCATGCTTTCTTGGTATAATGTCCCACTGTGGCAGTTATCTATTTATTCCAGAAACTATGAGGAAGAACGAATGATCACATCAAATTTTCAGTTTCTCCTTTGGGTGAATTCCTTGACATAATTCCCGAGCAGCGAATACGACGTGGTAAGTAACCGCAAGCTACAACAGCGGTCCACAATACAGCTGGTTATGTTCAGTTCCTCCTGGTAATTCTACTTTTTTCTTTTATTCCAGCAAGATCGCTACAGAAACAAACATGGATGAGGCAGGCCGGCAACACACAAAGGCACAGTTAACAATTCACAACCTCTCAACTTTGGCACAATGATCTGCTATCACATCTGTATGTGTCCTATTTTTCTGTTTGTACTCATTGAACACAGAGAGATTGTTACGTTTGTTAAGAGGATTAACACCACATACTTCACTGTAGTGAATGCTGGCAGACTGGACCACCAAATTCTGTCACTGTATACCAAATGTGTGTCACTATCTCCTGTCACTTCTATGAAGGAATGACCCAGTAGCTCCCTCTCTTTAGTGTCAATCTGTATACACCCCCTGGCAAATTTTCAATGTCACACGACTGAATGTGACAAGAAAGTTATTAAACCTAAAAAGATGCAATTGTCTTCAACACTGGCTGTGTACTAAATGGCCCTACTGCTTTATACACATGCATTCTAATTTCAGTCTAAACTTTTAAGGACAGACAGACCGCAAACCCTCATATATTTATCTGAAGAGCCATGGTTTACTGACTTTTATGAATAGTCAGCTAGAAAAAACGGGACAAAAATAAAGGCATGCTGAAGCAGCCGAGTGTCCTGTAGCAGTGTACTTAAATTGTATGGTACTCTCCATTGCCAGCAAGAAACACACTTATTTGTTCCAGAACTTGACAAAAATTCCAATGCAGGTCACAGGCGATGTAAGGCTGGTATGGTTACCTGTATTCATTCTTTGTAATAGAAGGAATATAACTCTATGACTATTTATTAGATTTTATACACTTATTCACCCCATACATGCCAAAATTAGGGAAGGACGTATCCAGTCAGCTACTTTTGTGGGTGATAAATCTGAGCAAGAGCTTAAAATATGACAAGCTGGTTCCCCCATCACTTCTATTTAGAACTCCACAAATCAAAAACTATTATAGAGACTGTCAACAGCAAAAGGGTTGGCTGAGAATGATGATGCTGACGATGAGGTACAGTTCAGGGTTTACAATAACTATGACAAGAAGGAATGAATATAATACTGCAGTTGCATTAAATTGCCTATGTTCAAATTTCGATCAACAGTAACATGACAATTATTTGGAAGTGAATGGGTGAAAAACAATTAAAGAGGCACATTTGTTTCATGAAATGCACTAAATTTTCCTAAACCTGTCAAGTTTCCTTCAAATACTAATGACAAATAGTCACAATAAGAGAATCCCCCTACATCACAAATAAAGGTTAATTAATGAGTGAGCAATTAATGATTCATTTTGGTTTTGAAAATTCGTGACAAGACACTTTTCACATTAGTATTAATTCATATGCAGACGGCCAGGACAGATGCGTGGCAACAATTTAAAAAAAAAATTTGAGTATGTGTCTTTACTATTGCATGTGAAACCTGATATGCTAATTAGGAAGCATTGCCATGCATTTGTATCCTTCAAAAACCTCACAAACTGATCAATTTAACTCCATGAGCCCCTTGAAGACCATAAACTATATTCACTGTAAAATATTGTTGTACATAAATTAATTCATGGACGAGTCCTGAGGTCTCTCTGTTTTTTTTCTTGTACTGAGAGCAGGCAGTTTTTGTTACAACGCATCTGCCTTTACTAGATGTAGGTAACGGTTGCTGCACTTACACTGCCTAACATAAATGGTTAAAATTATACACTGAGTGTGGATTATGTGAGCCATTTTAAAACAATTAAAATCATGATGAAGAAATATTGATTCACCATATAGGTGGAAATGAATGGTAGTACTGTTTACAGAAAGTCACAGAAGGGCTGACATATACAACCCACACTTGCAACCATATAAACTGTGCCTAGATCTCTGCACTTTCCTTTTGTGCCCCTCCCTGCAGGCTGTGAAAAATGCAAATGATAGACAGTCACACTAGGGTCACAATGCATCATATATCCTTATTTATAAGATGAACTGTTCATACCTACAATGTATTTAGTGATGCGAAACCATGCACATAAGCTTCAACAATGAAATGCTTTCTTTTGTTGTGTTGTTGTGTTGTGTTTTCTTTGATTTTTTTTTTCATAAAACAGACTGACATTAACTTTACCTTTCCTATAGGGATATGCCAATATAAATATGCCAGTTTTCTTACAAGCTTAGTCAAATGGCTCCATTAGCCATCTGTGAGGGTCCCGATAGCCATGGCTATCGTTGCCATCAGTTATTTTGGGCCCAATACATGTATGGATACATTTGATCAAGATCACAGGTTCAGACTGATGAATCAAGTAGATAGGATAAGAGTGATTACCACCATGTGCAATGATTTGTTAACTTGGTAGGTCTGTCGCACTATCAGCATTTCAAACAATATTCCACTCCCAGATTTATGCAAAATATACTTGATTGATAACAGGCTTGTGATACCACCCTCTTCCGGCATATCAAATGCAAACTACAGATAATGTTTAAGCCAGTGTACAGCTTGATTTTAGTTCCTTTCTTGCAACATGCATGGCTAAATATTGCAACAGTCAGAGTGTGCAGCACCTACATGTAGGGCTACCAACTTCTCAGGTTAAGCACAGAGCGTCTGGTTACTATATCGATGTAAATCAATTACAACCAATCAAGCCACCAATCAATATTTACTGACAAAAATTTTTGTCACCTCTCGACCAGTAATAGATTTTTGCATTGTTTTCAAAGGTAGATATATATAACACACACAGTGACACCACATGCATGTGTACTGTACATGCATTAATTAGTTATTCAACAAGACTGATACTACTCCCATGCTGTGGTTTCCAGTCCATTAAAGACTTGGTGTTATATGCCTATATGGAGCAATGAAAAGCAAGCTGCATCCTGCTTCAATGGAAACAGTTGTCACAACTACCATTCCCAACACACCTTCCCTCTCCACTCCCAACACCTTCCCCCAGTCAGCTCTTCCAAGCTCTTACAAAGAGATCATGCATGATGAAGGCAATGAGCACAACATTAACTGGTGCTGCTCTCCTAAAACATCCAATTAAAAAATTTTGTAGTCATAACAAATGACATACATGGCACTTATCAATTATAAATTAACTATACATTTTGCCAATGTACTCCTTCAACTTACTTTACCAGGCCCGTATCCAGGGGGGGTTCAGGGGGTTCCGATGAACCCCGGACAAGATCTGGAGTTCCGCTCAGCCTATGATAGTAGGCCTCCGTTAGCAACATATTTAACAAGTTTTAAGTTGTTGGTCATTGCTATCGGGAAAATGTTCCACTTGTGGTAAAATTGAACCCCCCACTGAAAAAGCTGCATACGGGCCTGTTTACTACATCTTTTCTTCTAACATCTGTGAAAATCTGAAGTCATCATTACACCTACATACAAAAATATTTCCCCATCTTTCTGAGAATGTCGTGAGATACCTGGTTCAAAATCGGTCTGGGAGGAAGCATCCGACAATCGAGGACGTAAGACGCTGACGCGAGACTGTGCTGTCTGAGCAGCTTTCGAGACTTGTAGAGGTTCTTCTCTGCCCCATTCTGAGTCAGAGGACACAATGAAATATTCCTCATTAGCTGAGGACTCTGTCCTCCGGCCTGATCGGTCTCGATCCACCATGCAAGAATTAGCACAGAGGAAGAAATCAGCAAAACCACCCATGTCTTTATTGAGGGCAACGGACAAACCCTTGATCAAGTTTAACACTATAGGAGTAGTACTGTGGAATCTGCTGTTGTTCTAAGTGTCACCAGTGAATCCAAATAATAATTTTGCAACTTGTTCACCAGCCACCAAACACAGGTGCTCTCCATCCAAAGTTGAGCCAGATTTGCACTTTCCTAGAATCTTTGGTGACAAAGCTGTGGACATGCACTCAATATTTAATTTTTTTTTACCGGTACTGTTTTGAAGAAATATAGATCTCAGATCATCTCATTTCAACTGAATCACATTGGATACACAAATGCAGGGAAACGGCATAAATTTGTAGGCTGGCTTATCTCCAAATTCATTAAAAATCCAATTGCAAAGTAATAAAGAAAAAAATGAGATGTGTTATATGAACGCCACAGTATTAATGAAACTATTTGTTCAGCTACGATTCATTTCAATGGTTCCTGCAGTAGTTTAAAAACAGGTTCACTGTTGCTGTGTATGAGCGCTGTTTGATGGCTTTCACTTCCTGTCCATGGAATCTGAATCATTTTAAAATCAAAGCTCCAACACTAAGTTTTCCATTTCAGTTGTCTTTTTTTCTGTTCTTAGTTTGATAGTAATTTTCGGAGGTCAATGACCTAAAGTTAACTATGTGTCACAACATGAAGCAGTTGGTCATTACAATATTGTTAGAGATTGTCCATAAAAGACAAAGGATGACTCACACAAAAGGAAACCGAAGGTCAATATCCAAACTTGACAATGAAACAGGGAATAACTGAATGTGTTGAATATTTCTCTAAAGCTTGATGGAAGAAATACTGGCTCATAATTACCCTTTACAGCTAATTTTTTTTTTCATTCAATCGGAGTTCTTCATTGTCACAAATCCCACTGACAAGTCAATTAAGAAAATCTGTGGAGTGCATCAAAACTTGGTCCATGTAGCCTCGACAAAAATCCTAGTACTCTGGTTTGAAGATTGCAACTATAACCGACATTTATCCAAATGAAGAGTGAGCGAGAGCAACACAACAAGGAATTTAATCAAGTACGGTCTCATGGAGATTTAACACCACAGAAGTACTCTGGTACAAAAGAGGACACTACAACCGTCTGGTGACAAAAGAGAAAAACTGTCCTTGTGTCCATACTCATACATCCTTGAAAGTTCAAGGCGGATGTCCTTCCTCTCTGGTGTAATTGTTAGGTCCCCTTTTTGCCGAGATTCATCTGCTGCTACAGCGCGTGAAATATAATGTGCTGGTCCGACAGCGATCGTCAAATAGCGCAATGGAGAATAATACAAAGTGAGTATTAACTGCAGTCTCAATACTGAATCAGGAATGGATATTCTACGACAGTTGCTACCGGTAGACGTCAAAGCTGTGGCAGAGAGTGTGTTTTACACCTGGCTGTTGTGACCTGCTACTTGTACTCCTTCATCAGATAAATTAGGGATCCAGTCATAAAGCTGGAATAATATTGCTCTGCTGCCAGCTCAAGTTGGAATGGGTCCATAAACCAAGTGTGCTGTGTATATGCTGGTGATTACGTTGCTCATGTCGTTCAAATCAGCTGCCAGCATATTATACAGCATCTCTTCTGCTACCGTAGAAGATAAGTTACTGGATGCATCCTGGCGATGGCTTTCAACTCTCAACAACAATTTCAACTACGGTACATTTTCTACCCATCCATGAAGTACGGGAATAGTGTGTTAATTGATGCATGATAGGTGCGATGTATGACAAACGTGTTATGTTGACCAATGGCAAAAAAACCCCCTTACAGTCTGCCTTTTGGGAACACACAGTAGTCACACATACCTGTGGCATAGCCACATACGTCGCTACGTACAGACTCGAAGCAACTTTTCGTGAGAGAAAAGTGTAGGTATATTGCCTACTGGATAATTAACCTGCAAACATCATGGTTTTGTGACTATTCTGCATGATAGAGCTTTATTTCCTACAGTTGAGTATAATGTTTATTTCAATTATCTCTTATTGACTGTGAAAACCTCTACTGCAATGATCTCAGGGCCATATCCTGTGTGAAGCGAGACATTACACTTGGTCGGTTGTTTTCTATACAAGGAAAATACATGTAAATGTCTGAAGCCAAACTATCAAGCATTCTTAAACTGAAAAACAATAAAAGTTGGAGAAAACTTCAAGGAGGATAAAAAAAAAAACAAATGTGGAGGGGAAGGAACTGAAAGACAACTTAACTGCAAGAGGAGGAATAAACCAGTGACAATTGCTCTCTGCCTTGACAACTGACAACATGTTAACCATCAGTAGACTAAAGGCTTTGTCAAAACACTTTTCACACTAGTAAACTTAAAGACTTGTATAAATTGATAATTACCAAACCAGTTGATTTCCATTGAGAACATTAACTCTCAAAACATCAAAAGACCTAAGTCAAAGACTGATAAGTCATATCATACCATCGGAGAGAGAGCCCTCACCATGGTCCTCTTCATCTTCATCTTCCTCCTCAGTGTACTCTTCATCCTCGTAGCTATACTCTTCATCATCGTAATACTCTTCATCGTCGTAGTATTCTTCATCATCATAATCGCCATCCTCATCGTATTCGTCATCGTCGTCATAGTAATAATTTTCGTCACCTTCGTCGATGGTTTCCAAGTTTGTCTCCACTGCAGAGCCGTAACTGGTACGCAGGTTCCTCTTGGAGACCCCGCTAGGACCAGGCAAGTCCCTCTCGTCCCCATCATCTTCGTACACTTCGCTCTCCTCATTTTTGAAAGCACCAATGATATTCGACAGTTGCCCCATGAAAAACTTGCCAGCTCCCGAAGATTCGCCATTTTCATCATCATCATTTGAAAGAAATCTCTTCTCTAGATCAATGTTTTTCAGTTTACTTATCAAGGAAAGCATCCCTCCCTCATCTGAGCTGTCATCAGCACCATCTTCTTCCTCCCCCTTGTCATAAAAAATGTCATCATCATAATAGTCATCATCATCTTCATCGTAATAGTCATCTCCCTCATACCCATCCCCATCCCTGTAATCATTGTCCCCATTTTTTCCAGTCTCACGATCGGTGCTAGTTTCTTCTCTGGTCCCACTGACCTCCTTAATTTTAGCTCTAAAGTCAGTTTCAAGATTTTTAAACTTTTCAATCAGAGCAGACACTTTGAACTCCTCCTCTGGTGTGACGGTATCGTCTTCACCACCATCGTTCTCCTTGGTGATGAGCTGTTCCTTCACGCTCTGCACCGTGGTGTCAACCTTTTGCAAAAATTTTCCAAAATATCCACCAGATTCCTCCATCCTGGGTACATTTGAACGAGGGTCATCTGATGCTCTTGACGGATCCGAACTATTCGGCAGATGCAGTAACTGCTGTGACATATATCATCAGATCCAACCAGGAGTAGGCTCGAAGGCAGCACACATACGCTGTCATCCAATCTTTGCCTTTCGCTCTCAAAGTGGCATTAACAAAAGCACATCAGACCGATCTTATTAACCACGTGAGATGAACAAACACGTCCTTCTCAAGTTCTCACAAGTCGAAGAAAGCATTTTCTCGAGCAGGGGTGAGACAAAATATCCAGAGACGGAAGAAAAAGACTTACGGCAGTCACTCCCTGAGTTGGGACAACCATCAAGAGACTGATCCAAAGCTAGAAGAACAACACATTGAGGTAGGCTACGTGCGTTTGCTACATGCTAATTTGTGGAATCTTTGAAGCAACACCAGATGTAGCACATTATCAGAGCAGTCGAAAACAACACTGGGCTGCGGAAATACAAGGACATTACGTGGAAATATACGACAGACTCGTCACAGTCTATTGTCCTACGATGGGGCCGCTTGCTTTGACATCATCACGTTGAGCAATGTATCTGTTTTGTGGACACACAGTACACCAGGCTACAATATATTGGGTGTTACCCTTATAGGTGACACCTGTTGAAAGTGTTTTAACACAGCAAACCTCATCCAAATTCTTTTGAATATTCAACAATTCTCGCTTTCTCTCTCTTTTCTATCAATAAAATGACAGCTTGAATAGTGCAGACATCAATCCATACCATTAATACTGTATATGGAAATCATAGCCCTGTGCACTGAGATTCAATTGACTATAGTGCAAATGGAAATTTGGACCTTGCAAAATAAAATATTTAAAAAAAAAATGAAAATGAAAATGCAAAAGTAAGAGTTGAAGATAGGATACTCCACAGCTAGGAAAAATTCCCACAAAAGTAAACAAAGATCATATACTGATACATTAAGGCTTTTAATAGTGTCAGTGACATATGTTACTGACAATTGAAGGGGTTCAAAAATGGAAAAAAAAAAGAATTTTCCACTGCAGGTATTTCAAGCTACAATTTTGGACAAAATTGTTGGGACACTTTTTCGTGTGTTGCAAATATAATACTTAGTTTTAG
>VJOZ01007796.1:0-15038 GCA_009801055.1 Stichopus horrens | reverse complement strand
TGTGGTTCAGAACATGTCACAATACCTGCAAGGACCACACTCCTACAATCCAACAAAACAACAAGTATGCTGCAGCCACATTAATATGAAGATGGATGAGGCTAACTCACATACTCAATGAAAGATATGACTTCAATTGTAATTTTTCTGCTTTACTATTAATGTATTAAAAGTAGAAAAGTGTGTGAATCAGTGTCTAGCAAATTCTTTGTGTATGACCTGTCCTGTCAACATTTCCTCTCATTGCCAGAAAACACCTGAAGACCTGGAAGCGGAAAAATTAGCAAATTTGAAGAAGAAATTTGGTAATGCTGGAAAGCCAGGTGGATCTGATTTTCTGAGAAAGAAATTAAACAAAGTGGTAAGATACAGTAGTACTGGCCTGCCATTCAAGTGTTGTTTGAAAATGTTTTTGTTTCAATTATGCTTTTGTTCCTAGTAGTGCTTTTATGTTTTTCTCTTTAAACCTGCACAGTTTTCATACCACAAATCATGGACTGTACTACATGTGGTGTATGAAACTGTAGTTCTGCACTTAATGAGTTCTAGTGCACAATGCATTTGATGTTTGCGCAAACAGGAAATTTCTTTAATTTGCCAACATGTTAGTACTAATTCCAATCGTGGACAACACTGTGAGAAACTACTCTGTTTCAGTGCAGGTCACGTAAGTCCCTATAAGAAGCATAAATGCATAAAAAAAAATTGATTTTGTAATACTGTAGTGTAAATCGTTCCTCTAGAAGAATATAAGCACTAATGCCAATCATGGTCAATACTGTGAGAAACTACTCTGTTGCAGTGCAGGTCAAGAAAGTTCTTATAAGAAGCATAAATGCATATGAAAAGTTGATTTTGTAATAGTGTAAATCATTCCTCTAGAAGAATATAAGTCGGGATACATGTACAAAAAATTTGCATCCATACATATAAAAATTGTAGGCAATGTGTGTGATAGCCCTTGTGTTGCAAATCTCGTCCTTGTGAGATGATTTTGCTTGATGCTGGTTATTTATGGATATCATCGTAATGTACCTGTCTATGGAAAAGATTTGTCCAAAACTGGGTAACTAAGAACCCTCTGCATCATTGTGATGACAAAGATAGTAGAAGATGTAGTTGTGAAATCCCTAATAATGACGAGTAGTGCCACAGATACTTCAATAGCTGTTTCGTTTTCTCTCCCATTTAAATAGAAATACTTTGATTCTGGAGACTACCAGATGGCCAAGCAGACTGGAAACCTTAAACCAGGCTTGAGAGGCAATGGCAAGCCTCCCCCATTGCAGACAGGTGCAACTGGACAAGCCCACCCAACCCCAGCTTCCATGCCACATCGTAAGGTCTCGTCGGAAGTCAGCAAGTTGGCAGTGTAAGAAGTTCACATACATGCAGATGGAGTTTTGTACAGTTGCCAGGACAAGTTATTTTTACATTATTTTAGCAGACGTTTTCTTGCTGGAAACTTCCAGTAAACGGACGCAAGAACCATGTTTGTTACCACCAGGTGGACTGAAAGACGTGGCCTTAAAGCCAGATATGTTTGTGTTTTTAGGAATGAATGCAAAGTGAAGTCAGATATAACTGTCTCTAACTCCCCCGCCCCTCTCAGTCTGTGTTGTAGGGATTATGGCAATTGCTGTTGCATATATGATGGGTTAAAATTTTATTACAAGGTGTCATATCAAACTACTGCAAGCCATTTTTGGGGTATGACAAATCTGACTGAAGGCCTGAATGAATGCTGTTTGCCACAAAGGGCAACTAAACAGGTCATTCAGTCAAGCCAAGCCTCTGGAGCAGAATACGTAAACACTCTTTTAATGATGATGTTTTTGCTGCAAGAATAATTCCTGACTTGAAATCAAATTATCTATGTTTTTCATTCAGTAGCAGTCTGACATTTTAATTGATGCTGTAAGAATTGAGGAATATTAATCAAAGTTTAAAGATGAACTTTGTGGATTGTTGAGTTTTCAGTGGTAAATTTTATTGGTGTTTTATTTATCAAAAACACACAAATATTCTCTTGTCCAGTTTCCAGTCAATTAAGAGCAAAATTTAATGACATCTCAAATATTGAAATTTTGCTAACTATAAAATTGGTAAAAACGCTTCCTCTTTCCAAGTTTGATGAACTGCTCCTATATATCCTCCAAACATCAATGCTTTGTAAACATAGACCTCTTTATCAGTCGCTGATTTCTAGTCACAGCATCGACCAGTGATCAAATTCATACTGTTCCTTGAGGTACCTACATATCCCTTTTATAATCAGAGATGCAATGCTCTGCTGTGGTGCTTTCAGTGACAGATACTCAAGCAAGGATGAACCACTTTAGTTTGATTTGTGGGTTTGGAGGTCAGTTTTGGTGGTGTACGTCTGTTGTATATCCAGGAAACATTTTTTCTAGAGGCATTAAACTGATTATTACTGAGGCAACAGTAGATCTTTTATGACGAGAACGTCATATTTCTTCAGTTTTCACGGCAAAATAGTTGCAGTGTCATAACGTATTAAACGTGACAGTGATTAGTTTATCTGTTACATTTTGAATATGCTTTTGAGTCTTGAAATGTTTGCTTCTCTGTTCTCACTGCAAACTTCAAGGATTATCAGAATGGTCTGTTGCTGTACAGTATATTGTATTTAAACAGAGTAAACTGAGTAAAATGTTTCAATTCATGAGTGAAAGGATATGACTTTATAAAAAGTCTTACAAATTTGCCATCAGTGGTTGAGTAGTTTTATGCAGTAGTTGCACTTGTTGAAAGTACCAGGTGTAACTGTCACATTTACAGTAAAACACTGCAAGTGACAGATGTCAAATATACTGTAGAATAATTGTAAGTGTTGGGTTATGACATGTAAAGCATTTGAAGTCACAAATGATTGATATGTAAACAGTAAGAAAGTAAGGTCCTTTCATGCTGAAGACTGACACATATCACATGTAGTGTATGTTGGGGGGGTGTCGACTGCTTTGTGTAAAGTTCTGTGCAGGTGGGGGACAAAATTCACTTTAGACTGTGACGGGTGTATTATATATAGAAGTCTAAAGGTGTAAAGATGGTTAACAAGTATCACATAAGAATTGTTATGTAGTAGTGTTATAGAGAAAAAAAAAAAACTACAAACATGTTAAATGTAGAGTATTCCAACTGGAGTTACGGACATAGTGACTGCAATTCATATAACCATATGCAGGGTATTGGGTGCAATGGTATTTTCATGTACCCTTCTGGTCTTGATCACTGCACCTTTATCATTGAGTTTATTCTGCAACAATCAGTAAAATGTTTTGAATCATCAAGGGTGCTGTTACCTTTCGCTCCTGAAAATTGAGGATGATCGTTCTACAACTTGAGACAAAAATGTGATGTTGGTAGTACAGCGATGTTGCTGCTGAGTTCAAAAAGCCAATTTTTAAACTTGTTAAACAAGAGCAAATATGAGAGTTATGCCTGTGGCAAGCATGGATTAGGCAACATAAACATTTAATGGGAGACACATGTTCTTTGAAGCTGTTTGTGAAAATTGAGGTGAATTCCTTTGTAATTCTTAGCTTTACTTCCAGTCTTGTTTTACAGTTGCTGTGGTATGAAGAGAGATTTTTGTGACTTCTATTGTAAAGTTCATGTCACCTAAGTGTGATTGGCAGTGATACCCACTTGCAAATACCAAATTATTTTCATTGAGTTAGAAGTAAAACAATCGGAGGAGGAGAATTGAGGAAAAAAAGTAGCCCTAAAAGCATATAAAGAAAGTAAGTTTATTGTTTCATTATAACACTGTAAATCCTACTTATGAGTGTTTTAGGGTTAGTTAGCCAACATGTTCTTCAAATGAAAATTGATGTCAGCCATGGTTTTAACATTCGCTAAGTATGCAAATGTGTGACTCAAAGGATGGACTCATTTCAAGGTCAATCCAAAATTAAATCCCCTGAGGGATTTATTATGGAAGTGAATATTGTCCTCCTTAAAAATAATCACATCACTTTACCAATGTTTAAACAAGAGGGTAAATAATTATGAGGCAATATATTAGGATTAGTAACACACACATCATAATTTTTGTGTAGGTAATATGTTCTGTCAAAAGTCTTCAAATGTTGAAAAGGCAAGAATGGTAACAGTTATAAAAACAGTTCCCACGGATTAGTTCATTTGAGTGTTACTCAACAATTTTGTAGTAAAGTGAGCCCTTTTTGGTTGTATATCACATTTCCTTTAACAAAGTGTTTTCTGAGTGCTTCTGAGTTACCCTACACATCCTGCTTTAGAGTAAGAAGACATGCTGAATTATTGTGGGAATGGGATGGACCTACTTCTGTATGCTTCATGGTCATCTATGGTAGCCATTACCCACTTTGAATTGTCTGGCATTAGAAAAGATTTTGTAAGATGATGTTATTGACAGTTTGTGAATCCCAAACTTTGTTCATGTTGAATTTTATAGGATACTCTTATTTTTCCTGATGATACATATGCTTGTGAAATTGTTGTTATTGGTGGCAAAATTGAACTTAGAACAGTTTTCAAGTTTTTAAGTCTAAACAGTATTTCCTGTGAGCTGTTGTCTGATGGCCCCCTTTACCTTTCTCATCTGCTTGTAACACTGCAATGAAGACTTCGTCAATATGGCTCTTAAATGAGCATTTATCAAACTTAAGAAGTCCTTATTTTCCATTTCTCTGAAATTAACCATTAAGCATCAGTTTTGCAGATTTTTCTTGGTGCTATTGGGATTTTGTTTGTCCCCAGAATATTTATCGCTAAAACTATGTATCGTTATTAATGTAGAGATAACACAGTGAGTGTACATACTGTTTAGAATTGTCGGTATTGGTAGAAGCTTCTCTACTTTTGGTGTTCAGAAGTGCATCTTTTAGAGAAAGGCAAAAAGCTGATGAAGCCATACCAAAGTGAGCAACCTCTTGACTGAAAACGACTAATACTATATTCCACATTATTGCATACTAAAATATCCATTTAGATCAATTGATGGCACCTACCAAAGAGGACCAGAAGAAGCATCAAGCTAAGTATTAATCTTTTGGAGGTCTGTTCATTTAGACCCATCTTCACTCTCACTGAAAATAGCAGCCCTGAGTCAGACATTATGGAAATATATTCTGGAATCATGAAATCCTCTGCTTGTGGCAGGTAGTCTCAGATACCACTTCCTTGTTGGGACGTTTTTTTATGTAATGAGTTGATAAACAAACTTTGAATAGTGGTATGATACCAATGTTGACATTTGTGATAGTACAGGAATGCTCATGTGGCCATGAACCCTACACTGTCTGTTGTGGTAGAAGTAAAGATAGTGGAATCAGTGATGTCCTTTGCTATATCTAAAGACTGGAAGGGCTCACATTTTTTGAAGTAATTGTGTTGTAGTTACTTATAAAACAGTTATTTTGGTTTACCTGTGCCAGGTAAGATGAGAGGCGAGCATTTTGTGGTTTGTTTCGTACTTTCTTTCAATGTTTTTGTCATCTTATGTACTGTTCTAGTGTAGACTGAGAATAATTTGTGCTTCTTGTTTTGGTAGCAGAGGTCTGGTGGCCGGTCTGAAACACTACATTTGGACTGTAAGCTATCAATATGTATATTACCTTACACATGTTCACTTCACCAAATGAACTTGTAAATACAGCAGATAATATGGACAAAAGAAACTTTGTTTGAAACATGGATTAATACAAAGCTTTACTGGATATTACTGACTTTTGTTGTTTGTTTGTTGTCATTGTTTTCATTTGGTCTTTTTGTTTTCATTGTTTGTTTATCATTGTTTGTTTGTCATTGTTTGTTTGTTGTCATTGGGAAGGTGACATGTTAGACTGGGTCACTGTTGGAATAATGCAGGAAGACAGTTTGAGCTGCTTTATCATGATAACCCATGTTTTGCAATTTAAAAAGTGCACATACCATGACATTTACACTGTTTAAAACTGTTGTGTTTGTTTATATGAGGGATAAGTGAGTGGTGGGTTGAATGGGAACGGCAGTATGAAACAACCTCAACCTCACATTTTTTTATAATCACATAAACACACAGTTACTGTATGCCAGGTGATCTCAAAACTTAGTAAAGTTCAAGTACAAAGTGCTTTAAGTGTTGGAAGACTCAGTCGGAAGAGGTTTTTCTATATGAATATCCATTGTGTGTGTTGGCAGGGGAGAGATCTCAAGTTGTCAATTTGTTGTCCCCTGTTTCATGTCCAATAAGTAATGTGCCTAGTGAACAAATAATACTACTACAGAACTCTTTACAATGTGGTCAGTTTGGAGACACTGAGACCTCTGTTAATGTTTTCCCACTACAGTAAAAGGAATATCCTACAGAAAAAAAAAAACATTAAATTAGGAACATTTTCCTCCATGGCAAAAACCATTTCTCAATAGCATGTGAAGGGTTTTTTTCTAAGAAGTATCTACCTCAAAATTATACAGCCCATAAGAAATTTGTTATGTCACACAGGCACAACTACTTGAGTGTCCATATCAATAGTTCAAGAAATGTGGCATTTATTTCCACTCTATTTCCACTATTTCCATTGTAAATCTAAAATACATCCAATTAAAATTTTCAGTATTCCAATTTCAAGGTTAAGTAAACACTTCAATTTAAAGGAGAACGAAGACTTCTCGCAAACAATTGAATGCCATTTCATTACTTTTCTGCAACCTTGATGGAGGCAACTGGACATTTTTCTTGACCAGAGAAATGTTCGAACAGCAATCACCCTGAATCATTACAAACGAGATAGTGACACTGGCATATACTATGAT
Organism: Stichopus horrens; assembly: GCA_009801055.1. Lineage (NCBI taxonomy): Eukaryota > Metazoa > Echinodermata > Holothuroidea > Aspidochirotida > Stichopodidae > Stichopus > Stichopus horrens. Next base: position 8,234 of record VJOZ01007796.1, on the reverse strand, counting down.
AAGCCTTCACTATAGTGGAAATTGTTCCTTTGTCAGTGGGAATACCGTTTTCATGGTTTAGTGGGGGGATTTCCCCATTTCTTGCACGATCCTCGCCAGCAAAAGTTCAAATCACGTTGCCAATGGCGTTTACATCACGTCATGGACAGCTTCAAGGTAGTTCGTGTAAATTTTTGCCCTTTTTGCGTTCAATAGTCAAAATTTGTCGAACACTGTTTTGATTGGAATGAATGAATCTATGTACACTGCAGCTTTGTGTTGAATAAGTGAATAACATTCTCGCGAAACCCATATGTTACACGGGGATGATGCCCAAGTAATTATGCATTATGTGTTCCTTTTCCTTGTCCTTTTCCTGAAGTCTTACCCTACTAATTACTATGCGTAGTAACGTGCAACTCAATAAATGCAAAGGACTACGCGAACAATGCGTGAAGAAAGTTACCAACGTCACCAGAACTATTTAAAACAGCCCATCGAATCGTTGGTAATTGGTCACTTTGTCTAAGGTAATGTACTGTAGTCTAGCCTCTAGTCTAGGCTAATTAAATGTCTCTCTAAGTTTTTATAGGGCTGAGCTTCTGTTCTATACTGTAGCCTAAAACTACTAGGACCTTACTGTTGTTATTAATGTTAGGCGCAGCACGGGGTAACGTTAGCCCTAGGTTCCTAACTTAGCACCTGGGCTAATTTCTATCTAACTTAGTGAGTTAGGGGCCTAGACTTGTTCTAACGTCGGGAAAAGGACTGTGATTGACGCTGATTATGCCAACTTATGGGAAAGGCATCAGCCCTGTGGTAGTCTAATCCGATTCTAAGTGGGATAGAGTGGTGCTTGACAACTCGGGCCCCTGGGACAACTCAGCCCCAGAGACAACTTTGCCGCGAGACGTACATCCTGGATATACTATAGGATATCTCGGCTACAACTGAAATAGTTCTAGGTAGAAGTGATGATTGTTACTGTTAATAGACAAAATGAAAGTAAGTCCACACAATTTTTCTTTTCTCATAAGGAGGAAGTTATTAACAAAACATATAAGTGTCACAACATCACCAAGAAATAACTTCCAATTTGCCACTTGCTGTTTGCAGACATGCTTCTCTTTAAATTTTTAGAAAATGTTACTTTTCTTGGTTAAACTTTTTCATTTCATTGCATTTTTTGTTGACATAAAAAACACGAAGATGAAAAAGCATCAAAATTTTGCTGAATGTTCAATTAACCAAAATGCAAGTTGAGCTTCCAACAATTGTTCGCATAATGTTAAATTGCTGATTTTTCTGAGCTTTGCAATGATGCGAAGTTTTGCTACATATTCAACTGATGATTTATAATGTATCAATTGTTATCTCAAGAACTAGTTGCAAAATGTTGAAGTGCTGCATGGCACTTCTCAACTCTGCAAAGATGCAAATTTTGCTAAATGTTCAGTTGATGAGGTACGATTTATTGTGATCTCAACAATTACTTGCAAAAGCTTAAATTGCTGACGTTTCTTAAATCTGCAAATACGTAAACTTTTGCTTAATATTTTTGAAACATGGATGAAATGTTGGAATTTTTACAAAATGTTGCTGAAACCATGCAGTTAATAGTGGTTGGATGTTATTACAATCTTTTTCATTTTTGTCAGACATATTTGTAGAGATCTTCCCCTCAATTGATTGCTGTTTTAATCCATCGTGTCTTAACTGAAGTTGTCAAGATTTTTTGTCATTATTTTTGGAATTGATGAATTTGTTCTGTGAACGTTTTCTGTACTAAATCGAAGGCCCACTGTTTGGTTATGGTTTGGGGGAGGGTCTGCTAAATGCAAAGTCATCGGCTTTGTGAGGAGTAGGCACTGCTAATGAACTCTTCATCAAAATTGATTTAAGCAGTAATGAAAAAAAAAGTTGAAACTAACATTCCATATTTGACATAAAAATATTTACATGAAATGTAAGAATTTTCTTTGCAATGACCTTTTTCAACAAAAAAAAGGTTGGCCAAGTACAGTCTGTTGACCACAATTACCAGTAACATTGTAGTTTTTCCCATATGAAACCAATTTTGAACTTTTTTTACTTTTTTTTAGAAAATGACCCAATAACTGACCAGATAGTAAGGATACCACCAAAGTGCCATCTATTGGGGAAATCAAAGAACAAAGCAGTGCCACCCTAAAAAAGGTCTTCAGGTGACTTGAGCTCAGTAGCCTTGGTAACACTCAAAATGAGTAATATTTGGTTTTTCACAGACACTAATCAGGACCATATTTGACATAATTTCTTGAAAATTTTGTTGCTGACCAAGTGTTGCAGGTATAGTGCAGCCAAAATTCCATATGATAGGGACACCAAAGACCCAAATGTGCCCATCCCTCTCCCAAAAAAGGAAGCTTAGCCAGGTGACAAGACACAGTCACTGTGGTAACACTGTACTTCAACTTGGTAACATTTGGTTTAAATTTCCCATTTGTGATGATATGTAATTCTGACCATTTTGGAACTATTTTAATTATGACCCCCTAACTGATGATTTTGTGGGGATACCGCATCTACTGGTTACACCAAACACTAATGGTACCACCCTCAAAAAGGTGTCCAGATTTTTTGCCGCAGTTACTGTGGTAACGTTTCAAAAATGTATAATCATGTTCTTCCATACAGTAATATTGTATGATAGCACTGACTGTGTGTACGATTTTTGACCATTTTCAACATGCCCTCATAAAAGACTCATAGAGTCTTAACAAAAGAGCCCATTCAAGACACCCTACACAACTAATAGGACTGCTGTCCGTCTGAGTAGGAGGGGCTCAAATGACTCTATTCTGAAAGATACAAATGTGGTTGGGTAACTCAAACCCTACAGTAGCTGTTCCAGTAAATGTCTAAACTACAAGTTAAGTGCTTGAAACCTTGTCAGTTTGTTATCATATGATTCTTAAAATCAGGTTGGTCAATGCTTTCACATAATATGTGGTGTTTGTATAGAGAGGTAGAAGATTCCTCAAATCAAAGTACCTGTACTGTGCAAATTTAAATCACATTATTAGTGAATGGCCATGGGAAGCACATATTGGCAGAATACTGTATGATGTACTGTAATGTTTTTGAAAGTGGCTAATTTGGTTCTTGCAAATTTATCTACATAAGGGAAAGTCAGAGCAAACATGAATTCAATAAGTTTGCCATTATTAGCAAAGCACAAGGTGGAGGGTTGCTCCCCCCATGCCAGGCAGAGCTGGGATATTATCATATCAGAGTATAGTACATCAGACCACCTTCTTATTACTGTAGCACATGAACGCGCTGCACTGTCTCAGCAGAGGCATGCATGCACAAGTGCTGAATAATGTTCATGTTAGAGAGGTGGGTGGGTACATGATGATATCAAATGCTGCTAAAATTGCAGAAATTGCTATCCTTGTTTATCCTTGGATAAGCACATAATAATTTAAGAGTAACATCACAGGCTGATGAATATAATCTACAATACAGTACAATCTACAGTGTTTTGTTGTCTGCTATACAGTATCTTATTGAACAAAGTAGTGGTAATTTGTCAGTTGCACATTGACATTGCCATGTTGTTTTTCATGTTATCTTTTCTTGGGGTTTGTTGTCAACAAGAACGTTTACAACTGAAATTTTCTTGTATAGNNCAATGCTAGACCTGTGCATTAAGTACAGAATAATGCACTCTTGGGGTTAAAGCTCTTGCTGGATGCACTCAGGCTGCGTCCTTGTGCATCGCCTGCAGTAACCCCAGATCATGCATTATCCTGTCCTTAATGCATGGTCCAGCATTGCTTAACCTTTACTTGATCATGTATTATCAAAGCTGCATAGTTGAATGGAAACTTTGATATTGTCTTTCAGAAATGTCAAGTTTGTTCACAGAAATACTGAAGACAAGCACTGTACGCCCCATATAAAGTGCAGTGGTCGAACTACTGTACACATCAATGGCTAAGCAATCTTCAAGAGGAAACTTACAAAAACCTCTACAAAGTGCATCATACCTTGCAAGGGTATCCAGAGAGAAAGTGAAACTTCATGAGAAGCTGTTACAGAAATTTGTAGGTGACATTGAGCGGTAAGCAGTTTCATAAACACTGTAACCTTGATTACACTCTGAAATATTCATATGTCTGCTTGACCTCATGCAGTTACTGCTCTGTCACATTTTTGGTTATTGCTATCAACACTGGGGGATGGGGGTGGCAATGGATGCCACTGGCCCATAGAAACATGTATGGGGCAAAAATGTTGCTTCCAGAATTACACCTAGAAAAACACTCTTTTTTAAGAAGGGACTTAACTTTAAAATTATACATTTTGGTGCATCAAAGGGGATTCAGTTACATGAAGACTGATTTTCCCCTGAAAGGTGGATTGTGTGGGGAGAAGTACTGTAAGGTGGACAAGAGAATAGAGGGGAAGTTGTCATCAGAGAATATGTTCAATTCAGAAACCAGTTTGTCTCAATGAGTTCTCATTGAGGGGCAAACATGTAATGATTATGGAAGTAAATGTGAATTATTTATTTTCATCTTCTGCTGAAGAAACAATTGAATTGGACCAAATTTTGTGTGGCAGAATTGCATTCCCTCATACCAGAGCCTACGGTGCTTGCTTGTGAACCTTTTGTATTGCTGAACTACACAGGTACCCATGGCATGCTTGTTACTGACATACTGTACCACTCGACGGTTTTGATGATTAAAGTTATGCACATTGTTAGAAGTGAACTGCCTATGTAACTTCACCTAACTTTATTTGAGTGACACATGGCAATGTGTTTCAATGCATGTACTAAATGCTAAAGAGGTGATCATTAGTAAAATCTCATAGTGGAGTAGAGCGGAGCAGCTACATGTCACTTTGATACTGCTGTTCCTTGTTTGTAGCATTCCTACATAGGGTCTGTTAGTGTGTTGATATTACTGATGTACTTGTTGCACCAAATACCCAGAAAATTGATTGTGCATGTACCAATACATAGTTAACATCAGCACATCTCTCAAACATGATATATACTGGTAGTGCATGAAGATATTTGTACTGCACCCCCATTGAAAGTATAGTATACAAGACATCTCTACAGTAGACACATATTTGTCAGTGTTATTATGTACAACTCAGACATAGGAAAGGTTCATATACTGGGACTTTTTTTTGCATACGTACGTGTTCTGAAATATTCACATGGGGAATATACACACTGAATATTTTTGATATTTAAAATCAATTTAAATCTTTCTATCAATCTCTTTTTTTTTTTTTTTTGCATGTTTCAATATTGATAGACCTTATAGTTAAATCTGTCAGCTAATTGTGAAAAGTACGAAATGATTTCTGTCTAATTTAAAATATTAAACCTGTAATTAGCTGAATAATTTTGTGGGAGGTACAGTAGTGTATGTTTATTTCCTGCTTCGGACAATATGGCTTAGTGTGTAATAAACTTGTCTTTTACTTTAATTCTACATCAAAAGATATGCAACCTAATGTGAAAGATGTAATTTAAATACATCAGCACAAGTCTGGTAGCCAAGTAACAAATTATACCTCAGAACCTTTATTACTATCAATATCAGCATGTTTTGAAAAAAACAAAAATGATATTTTGCATTAAATTGAAGTTATTTCTTTCACCATTCAACAGATCTTTCACAGATAGTATCCTCACAGATGTGCAATTTTCAGCAAAGAGTGTAGATGGCACAGACTCTTGTCTAGTAGAATGCCATGCTGCCCTCCTGAAGAGGAAAATTCCCCCCTTGTGGGAAAAGTGTGCCCCATTCAGTTCCTCAACAGCAGGCAATGTTCTGACTATTCAGTTGAAGGATATCAACATTAGTGAACAAGACATTAAGGATCTTTTGAAGTAATTTTTTTTTACCAATTATTCACTGACTTCTTCCACACAGTGCACGATATCATATCTTGTTACAGTACAATGTTTTTGTTGAAATGGAAAAGAAAACCTCACATTGCGTATTACTTCTAGTGGTGAAATGAATGTTTGGTAATAAGTATGTGCACTGTGTCTGTCTGTGAAAACGGGGATATCAAGAACAACTGTAGGAAGAGAAGCTTTAGAGGGTCTCATATTTGAAACATGGTCTCCCTTGTAAATAGTACTTATTTCATATTGCTTTAAAATGTGACACTCTTCAAAAGATTATACAAGGTCATCAGCTGATGCAGTCATAAGTATATATTGTGTAATACATATTTTAAATACTGTTGAGTGTGTCATGTGTTTTACATCAGTTGATCATGTTAAGCTGTGACAGTCTTCAGTTTGTTGCCCTGCCAAAAAGCTGTCATAAAATCCAATTTGGTTTCTTCTCATCCACTGACTGCAAACAAAATAGTCAACTCTGCATTCTGAAATAAATTTAGAAGTGCCTCTAGGCCAAATGTATAGTACTCTAGGTCCAGTCGTCACCAAGAAACTGTTTCATACAATCTGCTAGTTACTGTATGTGTAACAATACAGTAGGTAGTTACTACATCGCCTTAACCTTGAGTTGGGGTTAAAAAGCATGAAAAGCCCGACACTTTTTTTTTTGTGTGTGTTACAAAAAGTTCTTTTGATATATTAGAAAGAAGAAGTTATACAGTATGTACATACAGTAGTTTGTATTTGAGGTTCCTTTTGGTGTAGGTAGGCTGGTATTCCCATTTGTGCTAAAACCTTTGTATCAGGGCAGGAATACATGGTCAAGAACTGTTGAAAAGACAAACTTAGAGGACCATATAGGCAAAGAGACATAGCAAGATAGATGACAAACAACCTAAATATGTAATATGACAGTTATTCAGAGAAGTATGGGCTTAGTGTAATTACCTTGCCATGTGTTTATAACAGGCTTCTATCTAAGAAGGTGTCAACGGATGCCCAGATCAGCTTCACAGAGTTGATAAAGTCTGAGGTAATTAGGTCTTGATATGATTACAGTACTGTAGTTGTTTTTTTTTCTATTCTAATTGAGATTATGGAAGTTGGTTCCTCAGACTCAGGGCATGGTATGCCCACTCGCTTAGTATATGAACTACAGTGTAATCAAGTGGAAGCATAAACTATTGTGGCAGAGATCAGTGCCGTGGTGTTTACTGAACAGTAATACCGTCAGCACTCACATGCATGTGCTTTGAAGTGTTTTTGACGTATATAGACCACTTCATTAGTCAAGACTGTGCTACCTGTAATATGATATTACCATTAATCAAGAATGGTATGATACATTTAATACCGATATCACTGAAATGATTCGACATCTCTTTTCATCCGCTCCTCTGCAGATCGGTTTACACGTGCTCTTCAGAGTTGCTGAGAGAGAAGTGGAATAGTATCAATGCATCAGGTTCAACAGAAGACCAGAAGGTGGCAGGAGCATCTCCGATGGAAGAGGTGAAAATGGTTGTTGTTGTGGTTTGACTGTCATGGCAGTTTCTGTGAGAGTCGTTAATTTATGCAGTGTATCTCCAAATGTGTAAAGGCTTGCTGTGAGTGTATAGCCCCGCAGCATTCACTGAGCAGGATGTTACATCTGTACTCAATGTCAAACATTCATCAGTCATACAAGATAAATGATATTCTTTTTCATAGAGAGAATGTCTTTTAAAACTGAAATGATAGAGGAATTGGAAGAAATAATTTCCTAGATGAAACTCGGGTGATTTTGAAGTGGTTAAGCATTCTAGGGTTGAGAGGGAAGCAACCTTTGCTATTGCACTCCTTGAGGAGGACAACGTCTTCGGCAAAAACTAGATGAATTCACCAGTTTTGAGTGAGACTAAGTTTGGTGTACTATAGTAACATAGGACAAACCTTGTAATGATAAATGTGTAACATAGAAATCATCCTCTTTTTGTTTTGTTAGGTTGAGAATGGTGTTGCAACAGTGTCATTTGATGATTCTGGACACTTGAAAGAGAAGAAAGGTCATCTCAGGTTGGAAGCTGAATATGCAAATGAGATCTATGAGATGTTACGTGATGGAGATGATCATGATGTTCACCTTGTTCTCGATGACAAACAGTCTATACCATCCCACAGGTAATTGCACTACATTAACTTATAGCACTCGTTTGTAAGTGTGACATTTCTGTGGGTAAGTTCAGTATGTTTGGATGTGAATGTGCCAAGTAAGCTCATCCTTCTATTAGGTCAAGAGCTACATAGGTGAGTGCAGTACAGTAAAACATCGTTTATCCGAACACGTCGGGAC
>VJOZ01007778.1:0-13462 GCA_009801055.1 Stichopus horrens | reverse complement strand
AAAAAAAAAAAAAAGGTTGGAAAACGGCTCTGTTATATACTCACAAGAAGGACAACCTCTAGTACCTATGTGGTAGCTTTGTAAATGTTGTATTTCTGAACTCTATCACCTGCATCTGTGACTTTGTACAGTAGTGATACCACCACATTTAAAACAGCAAACATAAATGTGCTACACTAATACAGTAACAACATTTCTTTTGTCAAGTTACAGATGCCTACTAACGAAAAAAAAGAAAAGAAAAGTAATTGAAGTCTGATACCTATTAGATTTGTCCAAATGGAATGTTTTGTCCACCAGTTTTGTGTGCCTGCTAGAGTTATATGTGTAACTTCAAAAAATGTATGAGATCCATTGGATTTGCTAGGTGTAATGTGAAAAAGGTAGAAAATGTTTGATAGCCATTGGATTTGCTAGGTTTAATGTTTTACACCAGGAAGAAAGTGGCACTTGAAGTGAAAGATAAAATTTAATCAATGTCAATAGCTCATGTGACTCTATAACTTTAAATATACTGGACCTATTTAATTCTTGAATGTTTGAAACAAAAGTACTCTAAGCTTAATAAGAGCACTAGACAAAGGAGTCAACTTGGGACATTGTTTGTCTTTTCCCTTTAATTTTTAATATTCGTTTACCACTGCCTTTACTCAGAAAGTAGATTACCAAATAGAATTGTCCTTTGTCTCCCAACACTCCCGTTGTGGTTTATCACTAACAAACTACTTCAAAAAAAAAGGGGGGAACAACAATTTGGGAATCCTTTGCCTAAATATTTAAATGGCCTGTTTTAACCATCTGCGACTAGTATGAGAGACAAAGCAAATGATGCTCGTGGCGGAAAGATAGATGTAAGTGGAGGTGATGAGGCATTATCCTCCTTTCATTTTCAACTCTGAGATACTTGGTTTGTGTAGTTGACAAAGAAATTGCAAGATGCAGAGCTAAATGCTGCGATTATTGAGATTGTTCCAGCCTTGGTTTCTGTTTCAATTAGGACCACCCACTGATGATGATTGGAGGTACTGCACAGGGCATCACACAGTGCTTTCATATAGTTGACAGATTACCTTTTTCAGTTTCAAATGTGATGAAAAGTACCATAAAATATTTTCTTTTCACTTAATTGATGTTTGAACAGTTTTTTTTTTGTTGTTGTTGATAATTTGTTGAATGTGATAATGCATTGCTGTTGGTATCATTACTTTGAGCATTCAGTAAACTTTCAAGTAAAGTTTAGTTATCACTTCCTGAGCCAGCTAGGTTTTGACACAGACTATGTTATCACTTTCTAGTGGTAGTGTACCTACACGTTGTTGGTTCTCGTTAAAATGCTTGAATTCAATGGATTTCTGAATATATTCCTCCCAACTTAGTTCCCTCATCCCAAGTCCCCTCAGCAAATGAAAACAAGCTACCAGCTACAACATTTTGAAACTTTTTGCTTGTTGGATTCCTTCCATCACAAAACTAATTTGGAAATCACAATAAACAGTCACATGATGGTTATTGGTAATTTTTGTTTACCCTCTACATATTTCATGCAGACTAGATTATAAACATTTTCCTGGGATATTGAAATTGCAAGTCCCTGGCACTCTCAGAATGTCAAAAGGTGGTGTGGGTTTCGTATTAAGGAACATGTTACCTGTCTAGCCCATGCCTTCTTTACAGAGTTGATGGAAATACCATGGAGGGAGAAAAAAAAGTTTCACCCAGACAATGAAAAAGTGGAAAAATGGTAGAGAATATTTTCTCCATGGACTTCATACACCCAATCATATGTATTTTGTAAGCACTACAAAAGGGAAACCAAAAACAAAATTGCTTTTAGAGTTTTCAATTTCATTGACTCAAAACTGCTTACATGTTGTTTACTTGCTTGTGTCATTCTATCTCTCTCTTATTGATTTTTGTTTTAAGAAATGGAAGTTGTTTTGCAAAGCATCTGCATAATCAATCATTCTGAGCTTGTTTTCAACCATGCCATGCTAACTCAATAATCCCTTGCCATACAGCTGTTGTCGCTCTGCACACAGACAATCATCAGCTTTTGAAAACAACCTTCAGTGTGATTATTGGACCAGTCCATTTTAAAGACAGGTTGATTGTGCTCCCATGGTTGTTTATCAAGACCAAAAATACCTCCCTTTTCCACAGACAGGACCAAAAGACAATTCACAGTTACCTAAAGCAATTGTTCTTGAATAAAACTGGAGTAGTCACAGTGAAGTAATGTCTTTCAAGCACAAGTACATGTGTTCATCAACTCTTTCTTCCCCCGTGTAAATTGGACATGGTTTGATCCATCTTGGCTATCCCTAAGTTGTTTGTGACCTTGCTATTTGCAATACAACACTGGGAGACTTGACATGACCCTTTTGGGTAAAGGACACTCAAACCCTGGAATTTGTTTACTGTTGTTTTTCACTGTTATTGCATTTGTGGTCTTGTGAGAGTGTAGAGCCAGTGTGAATCAGAGGTTTCAATTTCTCTCCACTGAAAAGAAGTATAGCATGCATTAGCAGATACAGGTAGAGGCCTCACGTAGGTGTCCACTCAGCTCAGTGAGAGATTCTTTCATAGTGCAGAGGGTTAACATATTTTCAGTTTTGGTTGGAATTCTTTCTTTGATGATATTTTCTTGGTCTTATTTGTCAGTTTGGTTTCCTTCAGTTCAGTTTGCAGGCTGCACAAATCTGCAAGCCAGATCAATCCCACTGTTTGACTAAGGGGGCTGATTGGTCGATACTCCGATCTGAGGCACCTGGCTGAGAAACCGTTGCCCAGTCAGTGGTGTACGAAGTATCAGAGCTGTTGTTTACAACCAGTGTGGAGTACTGTGATTGATTTTTTAGACGTGGAAAACGGCAAACAGGAAATGTTTTTCTCAGTTAACAGAAGCAAGGTTCCTTTCCGAGTCTGATACATGATTCTGTCGGAGACACTCAGTCTAGTGATTCTGATGAAGGAAGCAATGAATGTGTGTGTTTGACATTTCTACCATTTTAATGGATCTGTCTTCCAGGTTTTTATCTGGTTTACCGTCGATCATGAATACGTCCTCACCTCGTCATCCTCGTTTGTGAAATAATTAATCTGAAAAACATTTCCTTGGAAGCAGTCGAAGGTTATCTCAAAAGTTGATCCGCTGTCAGTACAATTTTTTATTGTTGTCGACGTGATCGGTATTAATTTTCTTGGACTGCATCTTCAGCAGACCCACAGTATTTGTTTTTTTTTTCCTTGCCCTTTGGCTCTCATTGGTCAGTCTGTCGGTCAGTGTTCTCTTAACTGGAGTTAAACGTGTTTATATCCCATAAAGTCTACTCAGTACTTTTGGAAATGAGGACCAATATGCTTCCAGCAGTGTGCTTCAGAAGATGGAGCCTCCGGAAAAAGGTTTGCATTTGACTGATTAGCTTTGCTTATTTGGAAAACAAATTCTCATGAATGGTCAGATTTGTGTTGTATTGAAAATGTTTCTTTTGCTTTATGCTGTACAGTAATATCTCCTGTATTGTCTGCTATATTATCGTTGAAAAAACCGTCAAAATCTGTGACAGCTGGTCGCCTAAATCTGTGATAGAGAGTTAATTGGCAGCAACTCTCCTCAATAGCCCATTTTGTATGTACTACAGTATATGGTCTAATTTACAAGTAGTCCTACACTAGATATTTAATGAGTAATTTGGCACTGTGATAGATTCATGCTCATGCTGTAATAATGGCCAACAAAAAAATGGGTGGCTTGATCTGTTTTGTGAAAGCATGATTCACCTCTGATTTGTACTTACAGTATTTAACCATGTTATGACCAAAGGGATTATTAATAAACCTTTGATACTTATTAAGTGAACGGGACAAGTGCACATACATACAGTACAGTGGTGTTTGAGGCCAATGCTGTTGGATTTATGGGACTAGTACTTCACACAGACCATCCGTAGGACAAAAACTGTAGTATATTTTGTCGTAATTTATTAAAGAAGTACTGTACTGTTTTAAATTGTGTCCTAATTTACTTCGAAACGAATTGCACCGCAGTTGTGTTAATTTCATACATACAATTATATTGTTTCATTTACGACTGTTCTTGAAAATATTTAAATTAATGTGTCGTAGCAAGCATTTCCCCTCCACCAGTTCCTCTCCTCGGCAGGATTATATCTGCCATGGGCATTACCAGATGGTCCTGCCCAGGACTGGTACTGTAATTGATTCTCACTGCTCATTTGCGCTCAGTGTACACCTCGCTGCCCTGCCGTAACTTCACACATTGTATCGTGTGACGGAAGAAGCGGTTTCTTTAGTTAACATTCAAAGATGTTGTAAGAATTGTATATATACCCTCCCAATCAACAGTACTTGCAAAACATAGGGCACTCTGTGGGGAACTCTGCTTTCTAGACGTTCTGGGCATTTGCCCCTGACCCCACCAGGACCCCTCGTGTGAGTCTCTGGACCCCTCCAGAAGCTGCTTTCCTCGCTTGGAGCCTGGCATTAAGCTTTGTCTAGAGCTGTACAACCCAACCACTTGTATAGAGATATTTATGAGACAAGTCTATCCTAAGTTTCCCAAAGGTTATTAAAGCGATGAATGTAACTTTCCTCAGTCTTGGAAATTTGCAAGTGATGGAAATGGTACTGCTGTACGGTACAGGTGTGTGCTTCTGATGGTCCAAGAGAACCGTATGCAGTCTGTGATAGAAATGGGGGGGGCAGAACCCTCGTGGGTGGAACACGTTACATGCCTTTTACTCTTTCCAGCTCACACTCTCGCCACTCTCCCACGTTCTACATAGTTGAGCCAATTTCAGAAACGGAAACCCTTGCAGGCCGCAAGAGCGACAGAAATAGGATTTCAGACATAATTTGGTCTAATGTTACAATCATGTATCTAGTATAGTTGGCTCTTGATTCCATTTCATGAGAGGCAGAAGGAAGGGAGGAGAGGGTCCTTGAAATTGTTTTTTTGAAGTCGTAGCGTGGTTGTTAACTTGTGAGTGCTGTCATTCGAGAATCATGTCGAGTTGAAAATCCCTATTGAGTTTGATGAATGCAAAATGTAGGTCTTCAAGCAGACTTCCTATGAAAATAAAATGAAACCATCAGGGGAATTGTAAATTACGTTTTGGTATTATCTGTATCTGTACTACAACACATGGGGAAAATGGCTTGGACGTTCCCCTTCACAGGAATATATACTGTGCAGTGCTTCTCAATGCAAACACAAGTGTCAGGCCTACTGTATGTGTGCACAAATGTTTGAGTCTGCAGAATTATGATTGTGCTGTGACTTCATGTTATTGTGGATTAATCACCACACATTACCCATGCTGTAATTTTCTGCATGTTTTCAAAAGAAAACGTGGCTTAAATCTGATGGTCATGATTTCTCTTATAGAATATAAGTTTTCAAATTGCAGGCATAAATTGCATGAAATTTCCCAAAATAGTACCCTGTGACTACATTAGTACGCAGCATTCTTGATCAAGAATGTCCAATCTGCCGGCATAAGTTTCAACACACAGGATTGTAACTGTCATACATACAGGTACATTGAATTAGCTTAAACGTAACTGGCAATTGCGATCAATGCGTAAAAAACGACCCTCTTGCGTGAAATGTGACCGCTGACTCCATATAGATTGATAATGGAGTACATATGTATAATACAGTAGAAATAATCACCATTTGTCACTTTTTTCAAAGCATTCATAAGATACAAACAAAATAATTATGAAGGAAGTGAACACCTACAATACAATAGCAGTGCAAATCATCAGGAAATTGTACAATATCCTTGTAATCAGCCACACTATGCAGACGAGATCAGATTGTCAAATCTTTTTGAAACAATGAAACTCTCTACTCTGTTGCTCCTCGGACATTGCCCAATTGCAATACCTGTGGTTTCCAAGAATCTTCCTGAGATTATGCTGTACAGCAAATCTTTAATTGTTTGCAGTACTCCTTTAAAGTAAGTTCTCAGTGATTGGTTTATAACCTTGTCATCTTTGTATCAAACTTCTTTATAGTGTACATTTCAATAGCCACACATTTATGAAACATTGACAAAATTCAGCCTGAACTTTTAGTAGAACTGAGAGCTACAGTAGCACATTTCTCCGCAAATGGTACAGTATCTCTTGAAATTTGTAAAAGTCATGATGGATTGCAGTGCCATCATAACAGCATCGTCTTCACATTTACAGTTGGTTATTTATATGAATGTATATTGAGTATTTACAACTTGTGATATTGCTGCTGTACTGTAGTACAAGAAACAGGTACTGTAGAAGCTTTGAAGAAAAAAAACTATAAGGCTTTAAAAATTTACATGTTGTTTACTGTATGCCTATATATTATCTTTTGTTTGTGTGTACAAGTAAAGTCATATTCCAGGCTGGTTGGTGGTATGCCACAAAGTTATTGTAAGGTCTACACCACCATGGTTGCACAGGTGCAGTATACATTCCATTTGTGGTTAGCCCAGATAGTACTGTATCTTTTGATTGTTGAATGGGGGGTGGTACTGTAGATATCAAAGTTGAGCCATGTTTTGGTACTTTTGGCTTTTCTGGATGAACAAAGTCTTCGAAAGGTAAAAATTGCTCAGTATTGGAGTATTAAAGTGCATCTACCCACTGCAAAGGGTACAGTACTTTTGTATTGCATACCTCTCTGTAGAACTGTTACTGTACTCTTGTGTACACATGTCTCCTTCCTATAGTGCAGTGGCTCAGTCGTTGTGACAAGGTTCTTGGACTTGAACAGTTTTGTGTAGGCATTAATATTGATCACTGTTTGTACTTTGTAGTGTACTTTCCCTATGGAAGAAAATCCAGCCAGTCATTTTCAGTGCATTTCATTGGAAATGCTATCATTATAGCATTTGATTCTTTTGTTTGATTCTTTTATGCTGTAAATCTTCTGCCTAACATACAGTAGTATTTAGAATACTGCACGAAGTGTGCAGTTGTGTTTTTTTGCCAAAACATTTGCAGAACTGGTTCTGACTGTATATACCAATACTGTAGGTGCAGCACAGTACAGTAGAAACCTTTGCTTACTTCTACTCAGCAGAATGGTGTTGTTACTGTACTTTCTCTGTCACTGGCATTGAGTATATTTTTGCAGCTCTGTTACGGTACTGTTGCATAGTGTACTTGTATAGTGATAAGGTTTATAATGCTGTAGTATTCAATCGCTGTAAATTGGACTATTAGATGTTTTTACAGAGAGGAATATCCACTTTGCTACATATTGTAGAAATTGTTTGCGACCCCTGCCTCGACGTGTACAGTAGTAGACGTCACATGAACAACCAGTCTATGCTGCAAATACTGTACTGTAGGATTTTGAGCATGTGCAGTACAGTATGCATAAAACTTTTCTGTGACACATCACAGAATTTTGCACTCACATTTTTGTCACCAAGGAAACCATTTCCCATTGGGTGTGTCATCCTTTGCCAGGTTATTTAGAAATTTTCCAGCAGTAGATCCAACGAAATCTCTTTTTAGGTTGAATCAAAATTAAACTGTTACTCACTCTGTAATTGCATTTGTCTGATTGTAGAGCATCATCAGTTGGCAATACCAACTGCACAGTACTGTACCTGCATGCTCGTACATGTACTGTACAGTATGTGTGTTTACATCATGTATTCTGTTGTGGTGTTTTGATGTATGGTTTCCTCTCGCTGATGAAGCTTTCAGCATTATGCTTAACTTTACTTACTTTGTCTCATTGCAGTCAAAAGATGCCAAGGCAAGTGGTGGTCATTCTCCCAGCAAGAAACCAGTCGGTCTGGCTTCACTGAAACATCAGCAGCAGATCGAATACCACTCAGATAAGAGCCTGGAGAGAAGGGTCCCCGACCCGGAGGAGAGAGTCATGGCTGTGCCACAGCCCAATGAACCGGTACCTGTCAGCTCAGGGTCTGCTCCCGCGGACATAGACAGCAATAGACTAAAAGGCAATTCAATTCAACCAGATGGTCCACATGTATATAGCCCGCCACAGGGTCCCAGGCAACCTATCATAAGGAAAAAACAGAGAAGTGATTTCAGATTTGGAAAACTTCTGGGAGAAGGCTCCTATTCAGAGGTAAGACCATACAATTTTCCTACTTACTGTATATCGCAGTGCAAAGTTATAGGCCCATGTCTTTGTCCATTGTAGTGCCTTGCAGTATTCAGTAGATTATATGTAATTTGAACAGTACATGGCAATTTTAAACTAAAATGAATGAAATGCTAACTGTTTGTACGTGAACGAGTCCGCCCAGCCATAACTTTGAAAACAGTCAGGTAAGTTCAGTGGACATCATGCAGTGCTCTGTAGTTCACAAGTAATTTTAAAAATATATAAAAGTTAAATATGCAATATTGCAGTCTGCAAAGTGATAAACTGTGCCAATGTGCCAAGTCAGCCAATCTATTTTTCACAATAACTTTGAAAATTCTTTTTCCTCGTTCAGGCATCTGCACATTGTTGACGTGAAGCATGCACTTTTAGATTTATACTGTAGGCATAAATAAGAAACACCAAATCACAATAAGCAATTTGTGGAATTTGAGTTGTACAGTCAATCGCCGGGTCATCTACATTTTTTGTTCTACTGTATATCAGTGTTTCAGGGAAGAGAAAGTTCGTGAAAAGATCACCTTTTGCAAAATCTGAAAAAGAACTATGCTCTCATCTTTCAGATATTTGTTGATAGATATTTGAGTATGAAAATTGTCTTGACATTCCATAGCCCTACAAACTTCAGTCTGTGCAAGAAAGTATAGCCTAGTCAATCCCTGTTCCTCGAAATTAAACAGACCAATGGGAATGGATATGAATATTCATGTTTTCAGAAATGGGACTTGAACAATTTTTTCTGACATGACTACTGTATGGCATATCCCATTGAATTCAGCTCATTCCTACTCTAGAATGATTGCAATATATTGGTCCTCCAACCCAAGGACATCCTACTTTACATAATGTCTACTCACTGAACTTTGTTTGCTTACACAACGGTACTTAGCAGACCTGTAAAAACAGTTTAGAGTAAGTACTGTAGGAGTGTAGGACCCTCAGTTGTTCACCAATTTCTAAAATATGTCGGTCAATGCTTTGTGAAGCACTTATATTATTGCAATGCAGTAAGATCAGCTCGGACAATATTACTGTGTACAAAATTGTGGAAAATGAATTTATGATTAGAAAACAACCTCTCTCCAACGTGAAGGTAAAACAGTAATGTGGTGCAATTAAAGCTTTTGAGCATGTATGCTTTTGTAAGCACAGAAAAAAAAAATAAAGGATTCACACCAATGACAAACAGTATTTACCCCTTGCTTACACTGATGTAACATACAGTAGTGATCCCAAATGTTAAAGTTTAACACTGCGCCCTCTATACTCAAGGTAGGCCTTGATTAGTGTTCGTTTTAGAGTGCTTCATGTGCCAGAAATAGCTTTCCCAAATATTTCACCACAAAGCGGAAGTATGTCAGAAAAAAACGTTGAGTTGTAAGAAGTCCATTTTGACACATTTGTCGATGCTGGGCCTTCTTCAAGAAGCCTGCAATGGGGATGGCTGCCATGCAAAGTACTTTTTTTTTTGTTGTCATTATGTCAGGTACCCCTGAACAGATGTAAGCAATGAACATGCTGTATACCATAGAGTGCTGTGGCCTGTCAAAACATACAATACTGTACAACCTTAGTAGAAGTGGTTGAAGGTCACAGACATCAGACATCCTCATGCACAATACTGCAATATCACAGGCGCTAATCATGTGTGACAGTTGTTGTTGATAAGTGCTATACAAGCACAAATTTACATAGTCTGACCTCTGCTCAAAGATTTCTTCAAAAGTCTGTCTCCGGGATCTTCTGTGTTTACAGAAAGCCAAAGTGAAAGTCTTCACAATAAAATAGGGTGGACTGACTGTCAGTTTACATACAGTCATACCTGTCAGGGAATTTCGGAGAAATGTTTTTGCCAAGAGAAGAGAAACATGTACAGCGCTGTAGTATGGTAGGAATGTCAATTCTTGAGGGGACAGTTAAAAAGAGTTTTGATGTCTGCATGTGCCCTGGTATAGCAAACTGCCCTCCTTGTATTAAAGTGATTGTCTCACATTTGATGGGGGGGAATGAATGTGAGGGTGTGTCAAAGTGCAGTACAGTGTACAACTGCATGTGGTAAGACTTCCATATAGTAGTTTTCTCGAAAACAGAGTGCTGGAAAATCAAATGCGAAGTTTCTATATCAAGCCAAGAAAACGAAAAGAAATTAAATGTAATTACAGCTTGGTGTGTTCATGTATACTGCATAGCCAACCTACAGTACCTGCTACAGTATGGTACCGAACACTATTTCATTGTGGTTCTTGAACTGCACTGACTGCAGGTTACTAATATTGCCCCTTGGCAAGCGTTTCTGGAATTGAAGATCTGTGTTGTTTACGACAGTGAGATGAATCACTCCATACACAGGAAATGTATTCTCAGTCATATCAAGAGGAAAACAATGCATTGTTTATCTGTGGGGCTTTGAATGACAATATGTAATTTGTGCAATACCATACATGTACATATATAACAACAGCTCATGTGGTTATCCTGTTTGCCAAACATTCATTAAACTATGAATCACCTGGTCACAAGCTGGGCTCAATGTTACTACATGGGCAGCCCACGTAGGTATGGGAATTTTTTCACAACAGTCAAAAGGGGAAATTTCTGTGTACTGTACTGGAGGTGTTTAAATCTGATATCCAGCCTACAGCACAAGCATAGTGGGATATACAGTACAGTACCTGTGTGTGGTACAGTAATGTGTGATCTCATTTGTGTTCAGTAGTTCAGGGCAGCAATGTTTTGATGAAGGGTTGCTTGGAAGAAATTTTTGTGCTAATCAAATAGAATTGTTAGCATTCCCAGACTCCTAGCTAATGTGCTAGGTTCACTGTTGGAAGTGTTATACTGTACAGTACCAGTTTACTCTGAGTGATGGCTTGTGATGTAGCGTGTAATGCACGAGTGTCTGAAAGTGACTATATACTGTAGTCAATGAAATTTGTCTTACTATATATTACTGTGCCATACTGAACATGCACTGTTGTTTACTCTTCTCAGTCTTCTGTGCTGAACTCAAATGTGTACGTCATGATGTGACTACTATTTTGTTCTGTAATCATGTTTTCAGCACTGCATGTGCAGTTGTACAGTATAGATCTCACAGTGATAGAGTGAAGTGCGCTCCTCGAGGATTTAACGCATGGATATTGCATTGCATGCTTAGGGAAGCAATATATACTGTTTGTTTATTTACCTCAAGGAGGGCGCCCTTGTTTGTTGTTATCATGTTATGTAATGTTCACCTATGGCGGTTTATACAGTACTCTACCGTTGTTCCATGTTCTATAATCAATACAATGTTGATTCATAGCACATGTACTCCCTCTCTTCATGAACCTAGGTGTTACCCCATTGACTATGATACAATGTAGTACTTTACTAAGTACAGCAAAGCAGTTCTTTGCTACTAGTAGGACTGTGCTTGAATTTCTTTCTCAGCATTTCTGCAGTACAGTTATTATGTGTACCTTATCTTGATCCTAACAGACTAAACAAGTACATGTTGTATAAAGTAAAGATTATTTTGATCTAACTCCTTCCTGATGCCATTACCAAAGCTTGTTACAGAATGCTACAGTATATCACCTTATTTTACTGAACAGCGCATAGTATGGGTGCACAAGCTTTCTGGGTGATGTTGGCATACTGTACTCCTTTGATGGCTATCTTCACATGCCTGTACACTCACCGTATGTACTGTACAGGTCTGTGTATTTCGAGTGACAATTCCACCCCCCTGAATAAAAGGAAAATGTTTGCACTATATAGCATTTTTTTTTAATGCGGAGTACTAGGTGTCCTATACCCGAAAATTTGCCTTGTAGTCACCGTAATAAAGTACTTACTGTAAAGATAGATTTAGAACCTTGGCAGCTGTGTATTTGATGACCTTGATCAAATGGCAATTAAGTCTGCTATTAGCCAGTCCAGTGTCTGTAAACAACATGTACTACTACTACTGTACATGTGCTAGTGCAACTGCTGCCTGATCGTGTAGTTAGCAAGTTTTCCCAGGGGCAGAGGTGTTGTCATTCATGTGATGATAATGTAATGGAGCTAGCTTTGTATGTGTTTATCAGTCCTTTTGTTGGTGATTAGCCTAATAACAGAGGAAGTAATCCTTTGTCTGTGATTAGTCTGTCTGTCCTTGTTGTTGATCATTACAGAGCCAAATGGCATCAGAGAACCCATTTAGATGATCGTAGATATCCAAACAAACAGCCAGCAGTACTCGATACTCTCAAGTTATCAAAATCCTTTCTCAAACTTTTTTTTTTTTTTTGCATTACTGTTTTTTTTTTTGCTGATATTTTGTCTTTTCTGTGTTTTTTCCTTCTCAGGTGATGTTAGCAACAGAAATAGACACAGGAGAGCAATATGCAAGTAAGTACTATACTACTATGTCAACTGTATGCATTCTGCTCGTGACGAAAGGTCCAGAGCCCTTTTGCAGGTAGCTTGTTGGGAGAAGTGGGTGGGTGGTTTAATGTCTTTGTTTAGTCTGCTGTTTTGATACATTTTACATGTGGTGCCAAACAAAAAAAAAAAAGTTTAAATGTTGCAGTGACAACTCTGAGAAGCAAATCATCGTCCGCGATGTGGTGATGAAAAGAAGCGATAAGTGGCATCGCAGTCATTTCTTCGCTTTGATGAAGTGGGATTTTTTTCTATAGTGAATGGCCCCTTCCAGAACATCCGTGGAGATAGAACTCTAGATCCATGGACACTTCTCACTTGTTTTTGCCCTAAGGAAACCTTTTCATTTAAGAGCACCCATGTAAATTGGTCTGATCAAAGTTGGGTTCAACCTTATGGAATAAGTAATTTGTTATTGTTGAAAGAGTTCGTCTGAAAGAAGTTTACAAGTTTGTTAACATGGTTACAGATGTATGTGTGAGACATCTTCCCACATAAGCCTTGAAACTTTAGCCATATCACTAGTTACATCAAAAATAGGTTCTTAAAGCTACCTCTGACATTTTACAAAAGGAATAGACAAGGGTTAGACGACCTACTTTGCCTTGTAACGTTCTTCAGAATTGTGTTTCTGGGAATGTGATAAGACTATTTCATAGAATTGATTTATGATAGTATTTCCTAGTACATAGGGTCGAGAGGAGTTCAGAACATTGGACGAGGGGGGGTGAGGGATGGGGGTGAGGATATTGAGGGAGACGGGCAAATATTTCTTGCACCTTTCTATGAACTGCAATAAATATGTTCTACTTCCTTGTACCGGTACGTTCATCACCCATAAAGCGGAGAAATACATTCTGCTAAATGCTGCTGTTTGTCCTCAGCAGTTTTCAGTCT
>VJOZ01007777.1:0-14223 GCA_009801055.1 Stichopus horrens | reverse complement strand
CTGAGATCATGCACAGTATTGGAAGAAGAACATACTGTGCAAGTCTGGACATATTCTGGTGCACATTAAATTTTTACTTGGCAGCCCAAGGGGGGTTACACCCCCAACACCACCCCCTGTGGATCAGCCACTGACACATATCATCAAAACCAGAACTTAAGCAGAAAAAATAAACAAAGCTTCAAAAGGTCAAGTCTACAGTTCAATGCATGGCATGCACAATATATGCAAATTAAGATGCAACCAAAATAGACTCCATCTGGACAACTAAGACAGCTTAACCTACAGTACTGCCAAGAACGGTACCATTGCTAAATAACAGTATAACTGATACAAGAGTTGAAGACACACAGGGAAGCAATCTCTTTGGATTTACTACAAAACGCTGCTTTCAGAAAAAGGTGGGACATATACAAATAAAATTTAATGGGCTCACATATCTACAAGATAAACATCAACATGCTATCCTTTCCAATGATACTGATGAGACTATTCATACTAATACAATGACTATCCATCCTTCATATTTCTAAACCCAATACTGAGAATCTTGAGTGTTTAACACACAAACAATACAACTATATCGAGTGTATCTTCCCTCTTCATTTGATTTTTTCTCCCTGACAAGGTTTACTCTACGGTACCTGAGAGAAAGGAGGCCCCACGCATGCTGTTGGTGGGCCCTGATGAAAATGTCTTGACTGGAAACTTCAAGGCCTCTGAGGAACTGACGATGAAAACAGAGTAGAATTGATTAAGACATAATTCCCATTCTCTAAAATGAGCTTTACAGTAAACATGAGCTGTCTAAGTGCTACATGTCATCCTTCATATATGAAGTGAATGTGTATTAAAGTACATTACTTTATTCAATTTCAAGACATTACATGTTATTTCAGTTCAGACTTCAGCATTCACCCACATGCATGTTACGTTTGCATGTTATGTATTATTTCCTGCGGTATATTAAGGGGACTTTACAAATTACCTCTGTTAAAGGGACAGATTTTTCACAGGTTAACTCTTTCCAACATAACTTTTGCGTGATATCAATCATCTAAATTTTGATATCTGTTGATTAGGAATTCATTCTTTCATCTAAATAGAGTTACAAACTGGTTTTCTTCACTATATACACACAGCGGTGTGACAATTTGGGGCTTACACTTCAAGGAATGATGAACTTTACATCTGTAATTGAAAATGCTTAACTTCTGTTTCAAGCAGATTCTGTTCACAGGAATTCCATACGCATCTCTTTAAATGGTGTGTTGTCTTCCTGAATCCAAAACTTAGTGCAGTATACTGTACTTTTCAGACGTGACACATGACTATTAATTTATACTTCAAAGAGGTACATAGCAATGATTCCTTGTTTTGTGCTGAGGTTTGTAGTGAGTTCCCCAGTAGTGCAGAAGGGAGGAATTGTCCCCCATAAAAATTTGCACAAAACCAAGTGGGATTTTCTAACACAACCAGCGGGCCCCAACCAGGATCTTATACCCAACACCAAATTCCTTCCTATTTGTGATTGGTTGCCAATTGCAGGGTGTAAACTGGCTTCTCATTAAATTTTTGGGCCTCCTCCCTCCCCCATGCTGAAGTTTCCCTTCAGCATTTAAAATCACTATGGACACGATAGTAACTTACATGGAGCTTTGAAGGCCGTACCTGTGATTGTACTACAAATGTGAAACACGTACATTACAACTGCAAAAACATCTGAACAATTATGAAATTGTGTGTATTAAAATAAAAAGCTTGAAATTCAAGAAGTTTGGCTGCTCTTAGAAGTGATAAAATGGCAGAGCTTCCTTTACTTCCATCACATGGGCAAAACTTACAGGGACTTCTGCCAATGTTACATTTGAGATATATGCATTTATTGGTCAGGGAAGGTCAGCAAAGGTTGGGAGTATTGGGTAAGTGGATTGAACCCCAAATCAACTGTGCATATTAAAAACAATGCTTTCAGGGTTGTACTGTAGCTAGACAAATTTTGGTGTTGGGTTCCAAGTAAAAGGAACCAGTTACTTCTGGCGGATCCAGAGCCTGCTCACACAAGGGCAACTGATGGGATGCAGGGGCAATGCCCCAGCAGGAGAATGCCCCAGCAGGGGAATGCCCCAGCAGGGGTCCAGGGAGCAACTTTAAGCACTGTTATGGGAAAGTAATTGGAAAATCTTAGAATGTTAACTCAAAAAGGGAAGTTACCGCCAAGGGTAAGGTGTAGACTGATAGCGAATGCTGTTCGGGAATTACTAGTCCCAGACAGGGCCAACAAGCACGGCTAAGTGCAACTACAAAGTAGGATAGGCAAAACAAAGAATCTTGTGGAAACTTAACATTTCTTTTCCTATGATTTAGAAAATATCAAGAATGCATAAGAAGTATGAGCTATGTTTTACAACATGAACAATTTTATTTCAACTTATGCTAAAGATTGATGGTCCAAGGATGGGCAATTATGTGTTTGAGTGAATAAACTTATGACTCATTTTCCAAATTGAGATTTCAGAAATGCCAGTGTGCGTGGAAGACAATACCGGTACTAGTACCAAAACCGGAATTGAGACGTGGAAAAGTACCGGTAACTGTTCCACCCAACCCTATGATTCACATAAGTAAATTGTTCTTTTACATGTGAATCCTGGTTTCCCTTGTGTGATTTGAACATTTTGATCCTTTATAAATTGTCATCATGATATTAGCCCTTTCATATGGAAAACACATGCCATATTTGTGTGAGGGACATGCCAACTTGCATACCAACAGTATATCATGCCATCAGTAGCTTGACAAAAGCATAAATATATTGTGGTTGATCTGTTTGGTGACCTGAAAAATTCCCCTTTCCTTTTATTTCCTTCACAGCATTGTTCCTATTCATTGTATACTTGAATTTCATTTAAGTCCACTGAAACATTGAAAGTACCAGTAGAGTCATATCTATATTCAAATACATAAACACAAAATTCAAACCACATTCAAACCAGATGGTGGGGGTTATACAAAGGTGTCTTTCTTCTCCTTTATCTTCAATCTGTGCCTGAATTAATCCTCCACTTGGGCCTATAACTTGGACACAATAGAGCAACCACGTACTACACACAGTCATGCATGAGTGGACTGAAGAAATAGTGCCCAAGGCAACATCTGTATTTGCAGTGCCTAGCATAAAGCAAATGTGTACAAAAGCGGCCTACACTTCATGGAATTATTCTCTTCCCAATGCCTGGCAATATGACCTTGCTTTAAGAGCAATGTACTGTCCTTAGTGAGCCACCCCTCAAACAATCGTACCTGTAATATCATACAAAAGTGTCATACAAACTGAGATCCAAACAGGGACACTGCAAGTACAAAGTGGCTATGTGCATGCCCAATGGAGATTGTTTTCTGTACAGAATACAATTGACAACTTGTCTGCATGTAACATTGGCAAGCAAATTTCCAGTCATGAATAGTACAAGCAAATCTTCCAACCAATTTGGATTCCATCTGGTCATTGAAAATTTAAAACAAAGGAACATTGAAAATACTGCAGACAATATCACAGGAAGTACTATGAAAAAGGTCAAACTGAAATAACAGATACCAATTCAGACAATGCATGCATGAGTTCCTGCCAAGTTCAAACCCAAATTTGCAGTCTTCATTGCAGGTCATGGAATAAAGTGTTCACAAGAAGGGAATTAGTACTTATTTGTACTTCTTAGTTCTTATTTCTACATGTGTAATAAAGTAAGCCTACAGTATGAAGTACAGTACTTAAAAAAAGGGCTCATTTGTCGTTTTCTTTGTTGTGCATTTCCATAGCTTGAAGGCTGGGAAGAGGACTCATGAAGATCACCACAGTCTGAGAGAACATACACAAGAATATTACCAAAGATGATGGCATACAATTTTAATTTTAAGAATGCCCTCATTAGTTCTTCAGATATAGTATAAAGCCTTTACTTAATAGTGTTTATGAACTTTAATTTGAAGCCATGGCATTCAACAGAACTCCTTATGCATGATCTCGACATTGTTACAATGAAGCTCACAAGGAATCAAGAGTCTGAACTTTTTACTTAAATTTTCCCACAAACGCTAACAAATTACATGATAGATATTTCATTAACGTAAAGCATACATATAATGGTGATAGTGCTAGTCATGAAGCCTGACAGGGCTGCAGCATGAAGGGAAGCCATGACGTTCAGTGACTCATTGCCTCCAACAGAATTGTGTGAAATTTGTCGGAACTTACCACAGGTGTTAGAGTAATTAAGTCATCTTGGAATATACCGAACAACCATGAAATAGTGTATGGGAATGGTATCCCATAAAGGTGATATGGGCCTATTACAAACCAGAACAATTGATAGCCAATACTGACATTCAACCCAGACAGTCTAATACCGTTTACTGTTTAACCAAACGCACAACTCCATTGTGGTTTCGATAAATTCATTATGAGGAAGTTTTTTCAAGCATCTTACATAATGTATCGCATAACACAAGGAAGTGTAATATACTAATTATTGTAACATAACAGAAATGTATCATACCACCAATTGAGATATGACATCTGCTGACCAGAGTTGATAACTGAGACTGTAGGTAACCATCTGAAAAATGCACAACTACATACTACAGAGACAGTTTCATAGCATACCAAATCTGTGATTCTGTGCAAGCTGTTCCTTTGGAGATATCGTGTAATTTACAAGTTTGTCTTGACTTGGCTCCTATTGATCTCAAATGACTTTAAAATCTTCATCAAAAACAATGGGCTACTTGCACTCAATAAGATATATCTTCATATCAAAAATGAGATCTGTACAAGCTTAAATATACACCCACATACTAGAAATTGTGTTTACAAAGTTTTCACCATCAGATCCCTTTTGATCCCAAATGAACTTTGACATCCACCAGAAAGAATGGGCTCTTTGTGCTCAGTAGTTAAGGCTTACTCATATATTACTATATTCGTGCAGGGAGAAATCTTGAGATACTGTGTTTACAAGGTTTTCACTATTTGACCCTACTGACCCATAAATGATGTTTGACCTCCATTAAGCTCCATCCGTATTAGCAAAGGCAGACATGCACACCGGCTGTTCCATACCTGATACACCTGGCACACCAGAAATTTTCATGGAATCACTGTGTACTGTGTTACTTTTACATACCATAGTGCTGTTGTGTAGGAATGCAGCGTACACACACACTGAGGCAAAACCATAAGCAAAGGTGGAGAGTGAGTAACAGAATCAATTGACAGTATACAAAAAAACAAAAGATGAAGAAGTTCAGTAAGAGCTCACCATCCTTGGACAACTCTCCATTCTAAACGTGCTGGATGAATCCTGTCAGATAACGAACTCATTTTTCATTTGTTTCTCAATGATAATGTTACAATCAGCTACTATACCTGATAATGGTTCCATCATTTTGTGTCAAGAAAAATGGACAGTCCAGCTTCAAATCTTTGAGAGCCTGGGCCAATGCAGAAACAGTTCTGTGGCACAACGGTTTTAGGGACTCATTCAAAATAGCAGCATTTTCTCTCTCTAGTATACCAATGGACCCAACATCTGAGGACAAGGTCAAACTCACTTCAGGAAAATGTGTCTTGAAGATTTTCTCCACCTAAAATGTTGAGAAAAAGAGTTGAAAAAGCTGCACATGTGCTGAGATATTCCTTTGTCACTTTAAACTTGAACTCCATTACAAAAGTTTAGTGAACCTTGAAATAGAGACAATTTGCCCCAGACAGCCCCAATTCTCCCAACCACTTACTCTAGTCCTCCCAAAGCCTGTCAAAAGTTCCTCTACATGTGTAATCGTAGAAATGGGCCCCTCTATGTATGCTGTGTAATGTGAGCCGCCATGCATCTCATGAATTTGCTGCCAAAGACCAGGACCAATTGACGATTTTGCTTTCCCCCAGCCAAAAAAGTAGCTTGGGGTAATGAGTGACTGCCTGTGAGTTACAAATGAGTGACAAAAAAAAAAGTAGGTGCAATTAAATAACACCAGGCTGGAATTGCCATTTTCTGAGTGATCTAGATGGGTTCGTCTTTGGCCAGGTTTTGTTCAAGCTGATATATACTGATTCCCTCTGGTGCTGTTGCCTCTAGATAAAGTCCGATAAACATAAAATATTTTGCAAACATGATCCTTTCTGAACTTAAACATAAACAGCTCCATCTGCCCTTAGCTGGTGCCAATGTTTAATGGTTGCTAAACTGTTCATTTGACTTCATAAGGATTCCATCATTGCATACACTCTTCACCAATAAGTAACATATGGCACAGCACTGTGAGTGCACACAGCAATTGTGACATACCAATATCGTAAATGCTGAAGGAATTATCTGCAAAAAATGAAAGGCAGTCTCTACTTACAAAATCAGAGACGAAATCCATTTGCTGATTACATGGATACACATTATTATTGAAATTATGAGCCATTTTCTGCGTTCATTTTGATGATGTCATACTAAGTGACACAGTCTTGTTGACTAAAATTCAATTTGGGTGGGAAAATAACACACACAGTTTATTCCTCATCACAAATGATCCCTTTTTCTTTACAATTAGCATTTCAATCTATATGTACAATACAAATGCACATTTTTAATATCATCAGAATTTCTCCAATAAGGTAAATCAATATACCGTAATTCATGAAGTAGATGGGTTACTGTGCAATTGATATGACAGTACTGCATGAAATGCCATACTGTATCTTTTAATATGTGAGCACTGTATGCATGACACTACTGTATGCCTACATTAGTCAAAACAAAGGAGACAATATCTCTGCTTGACTACCAGTGGTCAACAAATTTTGAAGAAACTTCAATGCAAGCATGTGATTGGACAAGAATCTGACAATGTAGCAAAGCAATGCACACAGTTGATTACAGCAATCATGCTAGCTTTGGGAAAGCAGAGTTAACATTGAATAGGATCAGAAATAATTCATAGTGATTTCCTTGACAGTATCCATGAAGATAGTTGACATACAAAATCGCCAACATAGGGCCTACTACATTGCTCCACTGGCAGCCTTGAACGAACTGTACCCTAAAAGGGGCATTCTGCATGCCTGCACTGAACAACCAACACCCATAGTACAGTTCAAAGCATGTTCAGACAAGTTCTGGATGTTTGGTTTCATTTTGACCTCTCCTGGCTTTAAATGAATTTGACATCCATAAAAAACTTATAACGACCGAGATTATCTACTCATCAAGAACTACTTATGTTCTAAGTGTGAGTTTCCTTCAACAGTCATTTCTTGAGATATCTTTCAAAAAGTCTTTCAGACTTATACCTCTGGTGACATAAGTGACCTTTGACCTGTGAGAAAAAACAATAGGGACCATCTACTTACAATCAATAACCAATAACACCACCTTTGAGGCTCAAACACATTTCTCTTCTTGGGATATTACGTTTACAAGGTTTTGAAACTGTTGCCTCTCATGACCTCCAGTGACCTTTGAGCACCATAAACCATGACCAAAGATCTACCCATGAACAACCACTGATATTCTGCATATTGAGTTCAAGCAAGTCACTTCTTGAGTTACGTTGCTTAAAAGAATTTCATACTTTCACCTCTGGTGACCACACATGACCTTTGACCTCCATGAATTACAGTAGGGATGACCTTCTCATGATAAACAGCTGACATGTTTGAAGTTCCAGCGAATTTCCCTACCTGAAAAACTTGTTTTCCAGTTTTTCAAACTTTGACTTATAAGTGACCTCAAGTGCTCTTTGATGTAGTATGAAAATGAGAGGGATAAACTACTTATCAAGAGCTACCCAATGTTTTCAGTTTGAAGTTGTGAAGTTCAAATGTCTTGCTTAAAAGTTTTTCAGACTTTAACCTCGAATAACCATAAATGACCTTTGACCTACAGTACCTGAAAAAATAATATGGATCATCTACCCACAATGGAATAATAACCGACAAACTTTTAAGTTCAAGCAGGTCTCCCTTTATGAGATACTGTATGTAGTGTCTACAAGCCCATTACACCATATATTCACACAAATGCACACACTATCACTATTGCTAAGATTCCTGCAGTCTTCAGTAATTTAACTGATTTACTATGGCAATGATGAGGCACAGATGTTTCCATATTCCATAGTCCAAACAGCAGAGTACTAGTAAATAGCATGTTAAGGAGTGAAATGCAAGCAAGAGCTGGCTAGGTCTTGGAGGGCACGGTGCTAGAATTGGTTTTCAAGGATGATTTGAGCAAGGATCACATGTATGCATTAGTGAGGCAAGGGTTAAGTGTATGTCTACGATGTGAATTCTATATCTCCAAACAAATATTGTGATAAACATCACTTCCAAGTGCCTTTATATTCTCAGTCTTTGATGTAGATCAGTGGTTCTCAAAGTAGTCCCTACTACCCCCTGGGGATGTGTAAGAAGGGGGGAATTGAGGAAGCCTGGTAGAGACAGCATATTCACCATTGTACAGCTGTGCATCTCTTTCAAACCTTCATGGTTTCTGAAATTATTTAACTTTGCATTTATTTAACATGCATTTACAAAAAAGTTCAAGATATTTTTTTGACATTTGGGGAAAATATTACTGTGAGTACATAAACACCGATGGGAAGGTTAATTCAATTGTGTATTTCAAGTTGACTGAATGAAAAGTGAACTCTGAAAGGATAAATACCAACTTGACTACAGCATATAGTAAGATCTTGACTACAGCATATACTCTACTCATGCATATACACTACTCATTGATTAGCAATTCCGTGATTTCTAGGCCACTGTTAATGTCTGTTTGTGGAAACTGTGCAATCTATGAGATCAAAATTGAAAAAGAAGGGCCTAAATTTTAAGACAAACATTTTTTAAGACAAACATACTGCCAAAAAACTCAATAAGAAAGCATCAACTTACATTTTCAAAAGGGGATGTACATAGTTACTATCAGGGATAGAGGGACAGAAATACAGCTGGCACTGAAGAAAGTACTGACCCTTAATACTTCGTGAAATAGTAACGGAATGAATGTTACACAGAAACAAAAAGCAAAAAAAAAAATAAACATATACCATCACACTTTTTACCTGTGATGTATGCTCTATTTCATAATGAGTAACTGTGTTTATGGGTTAAACTAAACGTTGGAAATGTTTTCATTGGAAGTGCAAGACATTGTAACAGCTGTCTTGCACCATGCATTTGGCCTGTACCAACATGCAAGATGGTCAGGAAACCAAAGGGACTTGCACTACTTTTTTTTTTCTTACAGGCTGGGGAATCTTGGGACACTGTAAATTTCTTACCCTGCTAGATTGACAACTGCACATCTCCTGAATGATTGAGCTTAGGAGTATATAGATTTTAGCCTAGACTTAATGCAGAAACCATATTTGAATATACCACTGCAGCTACAACCGGAGACTAAGACAAACAAGACATTTTGACCAGAATCTGAATTTGATTATGTCTCTCGAGGTCTGCTTTCACTTAAATGTACTGTATGTCTCATGTGCAGCAGCTTATATGCTCTAAGTGTCTTTTAGATCTTTGTACAGCCTCATGGATACTACTTTATCAATTTAGCTGTAGGCTAATTATAGATGCTTATTTCAAAGGTCTATGCAGGCTTTGCGCACAGGGAGTACCTCCCTCGTTTTGACCGCTGATCTTGCATTTGAGCATGTTACAAATGTTTCAATTAGTTTTGCTAGCACTTTGCACACTGCTCACAATGTGCTTTTGTCTATACATTCATCCAATCAAAATCAAGGACAAACTACTATGCAGCGAATGCTCTAGTTCCACAAAAAGGCAATATCAATGTAATATCCCAATAAAGGGATCTTGTTAAAGTAAACTTGTTAATGTACAGTAAACTTGTAAAATGCATCTTTCAGTATAACCTTTAATTTATACTTTCTTCCTCCATATCAGATACATGCATATCTCCTGAAAGATTGGTGGTGAAAAATGATCTTCTGATGACAGACTTTACAGCAATCACAAGACTCATTAAAGATGAAGCAATGTAACATAAAATGATGCAGTGATTGAAACATACCTAGAAAAGGAAATAATACAATGACTCTGAATCATGAGACATATAAAAAACATGATGAGTGGTTGGTGGATAACACAAGGAATCTACTGGAAGCTTTTGAGATGTGCATGTCCTTTGAAAGGAAAAAAATCCGAATACAATGATGACACCATTAGTGACAAAGACGTTGAAAACAAGAGCCCAAGGGCTCTGTGGTTCCTTGCACAGAAGTACAGTATATAATGTGAATTATGAAGCAAAAGGAACATTTTGCATTGCTTTTGAACAATAGCTCAAATGGCCCTATTTCTGACCATGAAAACCCTCACTTTTGTAAAATAAAATCTGTAGAGAAACGAATATATTTCATGATTTTACAAAATGGCCCATATGGTCCATTCTGGACATTGGACCTCAAACATGACAAACACCCACCTGGAACTACTTCCACAGCACTAATGTGAGAATGCAACCATCAACAGTGTTACATACAATCTGTAAGAGAAGAAGTATCTGGCATGATTTCACAACAGCTCACAGGTACTATGGTTCCTTGTACTTGGAATATACATACTGTAAAATGACATTCTGGATTTCATAAATACAAAGAAGCCATTTCAATTAATGCAATGGATTGAAGATGTTGATTCCTACAATGTAAAGCAATATCTCATTCATTTTATGTAGCATTAACAGCTATTTTTTTTTTCATTTAAAGACCTAAAAGGAGGACTTCTGCAAATTGCAATACTCTATGCCCCTTTAAACTCCACCCAACACTGACAGCATGCCCTGGAGGGAACTGTTACGCACAACAACTGACTTATTTCCTTCCAATGTGTCTTGCCCACCTTGTCGATAATTATAGCAAAGTGACATAATTTAGATATTTAATGTTTAACATGGCCATTCCTTGTTTTGATCCCCACAAATCAATGCATATGAGCTACGACATGTACAGGGTTGAAAAGAGCAGGCCATTCAACACATGAAATAATGACGGTTACGGGCCAAAGGAATGAGAGTAGTGTTACAGTAGATCTTATGTGAATTGCTTGTCGTCAGCTGAAACGACAGTTGTCACACAGCCTAAGCTGGATGATTGTCGGAGATCGACAAAATGCTAATGGTCCAAGCAGGCCTAATTTCCCCAAACCATCTGGATACTGGAAGCAGTTCCGAAAGGTGTATTGCTTCACCAAGTAATACTAACGTTTCTGTCCTTTGTTGCCTGTTGGCCTACATCTCCAGTTAGAGTGCTAGCAGCGGCACAAGGCATAATGTTAGTTGTAGCAATGCCAGTGCCAGGCATAATTACTGTATGTTAGGGAAACTAACCTCTCGGCCTCCGTGTTGTACGTATGATGATAATATCTCTTTATCCTCAGTACTTGAGGGTTGCACCTTGAATGTACCCATCAATGTTCATGTCAATGAAATTGTTTGAAAGTTGAGGTGTTTTAAAAGCCTTTCTCTTCTTACAGTTGTTGATTTATGTTTATTCATTCCATTCGTTTGCTGCTTATAGGCCTAGTTACACAAATTCAATACTCCTTACAATAACGTGTACAGTATGTGAACAAATTGTTGTTGTTGCAACACACTTTTCGAACTTTGACCTTCATGTTTCAGTACGCACATTGTGTAAACTCACCAATACTACTGGACAAAAGTTTGTTGTTTGTCGATTCAGGGGAATAAAACAGTTTACGAGGTCTAGAAACCATCAAATTTCTTGCTTTCTCATTGGTTGTCACTTGAATTGTCATAGCGTAGTATTAATAGCGTAGTGTAAATTTCAACTTGCTACAAATCACTTTTTCAGTCCGTTTGAATCAATTTTTGTTAGAAAATGTCACTTTTTTCACCATTTTGGGTTGCAGAAAAGGATATCGCCTCATCCATTATTTAACCAACTTTAGGGTCTCGACGGTTTATTCGCCAATAAAAGTCAGTCTAATGCAATTTATTCCTTATATCGTGCCACATACCTCCCACTTCAATGGCATCACATACACCACACTGACTTGACTGCATAGTTTTCTTTGTCAACACAAAAGCCAAACAAACAGAAAGACTGGAATAAAGTGGGGGGGGCATCCATGGCTAAAAAATAATAACAATGTAGTTAAATGTTACTGTACAACAAGTAGGATTTGAGACTTCCTCTAAAGCTTTAGAAGGGAGGGACAATTCTAATTTCATCTGGGAGAACATTCCATGTGAATGTTCCTTAAAATATTTCAAGTTAAATTTTATAAGTAATTGACTAATTACAAGTCAAAAAAATGGGACAGTATAACAAACATTGTCTCTGGTGATCACAATTTTGAGTATAAATCAATACGCGAGAATGAATTAGGTAATAAGTGGAACATGAATATGTCTACTTGATTCTTACTTGCTTAAGAAGTTATGTGATTTGTCCGTATCTAGCTTGAACATGAAATGCTGTTTGGGTGGTAAAACTCATCAATGTTTACCTTTACTCTGTAGGTAGGCATTGATGACCTTTAACTGAACAATAGAGAGAAAATACATTGGTTGGTCATGGAATCTGTTGGGCAATGGTCATTAGTGTTTACCTTGCAGCCTTCAGGTAATGTTCCTTATCTCAGCATAGTGAAAGGCGTAAAACACATACTCTTTTTTTCTGACAGTACTTGTCATTGGTAGATCACTGCTTACAAATGGAGATGCTTACATTCGATTTGGAAGAAAGTGCAAATGTATGTCACATATAGCTGACCTTTAACCAGTTAAGACACTGAGATTGACAAGTAAGTAGGTTATGGATAAAGGTCATAGGTGCACAAGATGGTTTAGCAAAGTTACTTTGATCTGAGAATTTACTTGTGAATACAATATCACATGCATTGGAATAAAACAGACAACACTGGTTTGCATGAAATTTAGACTGTAAATGATGCCTTTCATGCTCTACAAAAACGTTCAGCTTGAGAAAGCTACAGTATACTGACCTTGAGTGAACCAAGACCTGGATGGAGAGTAACAACAAAGGGATGGGGAGGTTTATAATGTACACTTAAAATACAAACTGGAACGCATGTCAATCCAACACTTTGCATTGGAGTTTACAATGTTTCAACACATATGCGACTTTAGAAATGACAGAATGCTGAAAACTACACATTGTGTGAAAACTGTACTTACATGATTGTATTCTTGCC
The DNA here is from genome assembly GCA_009801055.1 of Stichopus horrens. Taxonomy (NCBI): domain Eukaryota; kingdom Metazoa; phylum Echinodermata; class Holothuroidea; order Aspidochirotida; family Stichopodidae; genus Stichopus; species Stichopus horrens. The sequence continues at coordinate 962 of VJOZ01007777.1, read as the reverse complement.
ATTTGACCAGCCTTAAACATTACCAAATGGCAGTTAACAATTATTACAGTGACCAATCATCCCAAAATTCAATCGCTTAGGTTGCTTATGAACAACTCACTTACTTGTCTCAACACAACAAATGCATTCTCATCCTCCATGTTGAGCGGGTGCTCTGGTGCTGTCCTGCCTAATACCAAACTATCAGCACCTTCCCACTTTGCCATTCTTTTGTGCTTTGTGAACACCTTCTGGCCTTCCCTAATTGGTTTTGTTATTCTTTGGAATATTTTCTACCACATTAACAGTACCACCACTCTGATAGGTAACCTTATAAGATATTAGTTAAATGTTGGTGATCAAACCCATCCTGGCCTGGTGACATATTGTGTTTGAGTAATTTGAGAAACTTCATTTCTAATGTTATAGTGCATATTACCTCAAATACACATATGTCACAGTGTTCTTACATTTCTCTATTCTCAGTCTACCCACTGATACCAGGAGACTTTTGCCTAGTACCAACAGGCCGATTTTAAGAATGTTTCAGTGACAATTTAAAAAGTTATGGACTAATGGAGAGCATTTTGTTCACATATACAGGCACTTCAAAATTCACATATTGTTCACGATTCAAGACAAAATATTGTTTGAAGAATTATGCAGCTCCAGTGAAGAGATTTTACAAGTGCCTCAAGGTTACCAAAATGTTATGCAATCAGGCCTTGAGTTTTAGATTTTCCAGGTGTGCTACAAATCCACACTCCTCAGGAAAGTAAGGAGTGTGGTAGGTGTGCTGTTTTGTTAAGCTGCAACACATTTTAGTGCCCTTCTTTATTTAGGTGTGCNNTGACGTGCAATCGCACTCGCACGCTTCAGAATTCAAGGTCTGATGCAATACCAGATAAATTGCTTCAACAATAAGTTGCATTGCTGTTCTTTGTAATTGAAGCGCATAATAACCTTAAAACTTGACACCAGTG
>VJOZ01007759.1:0-21844 GCA_009801055.1 Stichopus horrens | reverse complement strand
ATGCTATTGAACAGGAATTGCCTACACAACTTAATGAAATACCTTCGAGCTAATTCAACAGCTTACCATTGCTCAAGTTAGTGAATCTTACACTACTAGCATTAAATTTAACACACACATGGTATCTGACATTCTTCTTTTGTAAGATGAGAATACACACAATTGAGGTAAAAACCTCAATACCCCTATACTATTTCCCACACAAATAACAGCAAATCACAGAAGAAGCGTTACTGCCCAGAGCCCAACAATCAAAACAAAGGCTCGAAACGTCTGTAATTTATGCGAGTACCGTGTGCAAAACTATCGGAAAAGATCTACCTTTTTCCAGGTTTCAGGCTCTTTTCTGATCAATAATCTGCAAAAGAGACTTATTACACCTATTTCTTTCACACTTTTAACTAGGTACATTCTTTGTTTACATGCATAGAAACATGATGGAAAAGTTTGATACACACTGACAGTGGAGCAAGACCCTGGCATCATTTTAAAAGAATATCAGAATGTCCAGCTAGCTGATGTTATCTCTGCACATGTATTGAGATAAAACTGTGTATGTGGAGAGCAAGTAGTTTGTGTTCAATGCACTCCAAATGCACTACAAATGACATATTGCTCCTGACAGGAGTGTCCCCACACCTAAAAGCAAATATCTATTGTGCAATGTAAGCAACCATCAAAGTCAGCACTGGTATGGAACCTCCTAGTAGGGATCCCTGATATGAACCTATGCAGATGTTCAGTTTTTAACATTCTGTTGTGAGCCGAGGTCAGAAAGTGTGGAGTTCATGCCAAGTTCACAGACAACAGGGAAAAAAAAAGGCAAAGTGGAAAGATTCTTCTGCTGGTGGCAAAGGCAGGGTGACTGTTAGTACTGTCAGGAGCACTGGAAACGAAAGAATGCTAAGGGAAATCTCTGACCTGCTGGGAGCACAAATTTAACGTGTCCATGAAAAGAACCCAGTGGATTAGAGTTTTGCAGGTGGCCAAACTTACAAAGAGTAGGCTTGAAATGTGAACATCCTACACTCATTTATTTACAGTGATTGAATGTAGAAAGTGAAGTCATAACTGCTATTTTTGCATGTGTGAAGACTTCAGTCCACCTCAAAAACATTTCCTCATTTTCCCTTCAACCAGAAGTAACCCAAATCTGAAACAAATGGTCTGGATACAGGCCTAAACATGAGTGAAAAGAGTGTTGATCTACCAGCAAAACTAGACCTAAGGAAGGTAAACATGAAGAGACAGAAGTGGGTGAACATGCACTACACCAAAAAAAAGAGCGAGAATGTGAGGGGTAGAAGTAAGCAGTAAATGTCTCTTATCAAAAAAATAAAATGAACAGTGTTTAACATCTAAATCTGATGGAGAAAATTGTACCCACTGTACAAGGGGGATGGCAGAGAAGGCATCCTAGCAAGCTTCGAGGCTACCCTTTCAAAGAAGACTCGGTGGGCTGATGTAAATATCCATACAAAAATAAACTTGCGAACTTGCGAGAGAAGAAAAACACCAGTGATTTTGGTATTCATCAATTAACTTTTCTTTTATCACCCATGGCCGCTGCTTGTGCAGAGCAATTTAGTGCTATTAGTTAACCTTCCAAACTAATCAAAAATCCTCTTGGAATGACGATGCATGGTAATGACGATGACTAAGGTGTTCTCCAAATATTTAGATGACACACAAAGTGGTGGGGGTTTCTGTTTTGCTTCATAATTTAGAGAAAAAAAAGCTCACAAAAAAGGCTGCTCTTTCAGAGCTTGTGTACAATTACCATTTACACTATTAGGGATGAGTCTGCCTGTGTTAGCAATCAAGACTCGTAAAACACTTAAAAGGACTTGATAGCTTTGAAGTTTCTGCAATTTGATTTCTAATTGGTACTTTTACGGACACTCAAAATGGGGGGATCAGTCACAGGTTTTTCTTTTATCTCTTCTCTCTCTCTCTGTCAAATTTCCCCCCTTTTTCCTCCTCGAACCACTGTCATGCTCTGGCAGTAACATCAACTGTTTTGGTGTTTGATGTCAGCCAGTGGTTGCTTAATTGAAGAACTGGAAATCTGTCATGCTTTGCAGCAAAACATGTGGCATTGGACAACCTTCCTTGCTAAGAAATCATACATTTGAAATAAACAGATGCATCTTTCAGATAATAAAATTTACAGTCTTGAATGCATGCCTCTCCACACAAAAGAGGTATATACTGAGGTTTGGGTCAATGTTGTCTTAGGGAATCAATAAATTGCTATGGGTGTACTCTCAGGCTCTCGTTCTACCTCTGTGTTACACGTACCATCTGGAGAAGTCATCACTTTCTTCACGGCAGAAGGATCACTGCCAGATTGAGTCGTGAAAGCCAGTACACACACTTCATACCAGGTGAACGGTATGACGTCTCTGGTTATGTTCCACTGCTTCCCTTGCGTAGGTTGGACGTACATCTCACCTTGAAAGGGCATCAAGTTTAAAAGCAAGACATTAATAGTGTATCATAGAAAATCGTAGCAAAAAGGGGTCAATTGCAACAACGGATATACTCACAAAGCCTTATACATTATATATTACCATGGTACATTTTAGTGGAATCAGTTCATCCATATTGCCAACTTGACCATAATTTTATGACTAAAGGGTAGAGGTCAACTAAAGGTACAACTAAAGGTAGAAGGAGAGGTAAGAGGTACAAACTAAAAGGCAGAGGTCAATCCATATCAATCCTGACAGGGACTGGGTACAAATCTCCCAAAAGACTCACCATCTGGGTACTGGTAGTAGAGCACGGAGTAGGAGATGATGTTCCCGCGTGAGCTGCTGCTTTTCGGGTAGCTCCACTGGACAAAGAAGGAAGTGCTGGTCACGCGACTGACGGTCACATCTGTGGGGGGATCTGGAGCTTCCACTATGGGGAGGAATGGGGGAGGAGATGATGACAAATGTATGCATTTTTTAAAATACGCAAGCCGATTGGTTACACTTTTGACTGAGAGAACAGAAATGCATCCTGCAAGATTTTACAACATGGACCATTGCAGATCAGAATTGCGTGCGGGTGGGAACTGTGAGTGAGTCAAACATAGTATGACAAAAAGACACTTTCTAGGGGACCAATTTTCCATGACTTTCCCAGGACCCCCCAAAAAAAAGAATTTACATGACCTACCTCCTTATTTCTTACATAAAGTTTTCAACTATAACAGCAAAAGCAATACGAGGTGAAGAGAAGAAATTTTGGTATTATGAGTGGGAGTACAATTTGATACTACTGTTCAAGTGGGAAATAGAGCGATGTCACCTTTTGAAAATTTCAATGACTTTTGTAGGACTTAACACATTTCTTTTTGAAAATTTCAAGATTTCCACATTTTGAAATATTTTTCCAAATCTTCATAGCTTTTCCAGGTTTTCCATGACTGTGCAAATAAAGGCTTTTTTTTCCCCGTTCTTTTGAAATCTTGCGAATATTTCTTAGCAAAACTCAAGGGTATGAGTTATTACCCCACTTTTTTTAAAAATCGAAGTGGAGGGAGGAGGGGGGGATCAGGATGATTCTCACTGTGGATATGTTTTCAAAGTATTCAAACAAAGGACAACCCATGTAGTACCAGTACCATGGTTATAACCACTTTTTCCCCAAACAGAATTAACACACGTACTGTATGCCATACAGTCCAAAGAGTGATATACAAGTGTTACTCAAACCCCAAAATACTTCAGTTGTCTTTGATTTTAACTAACATTTCCAACAACGTTTCACTGCAACTTTCAATATTTCCACTGTTATCTTTGACTATCGCGATACTATCCATTTTTTCTTTCTTTTATAATTTGATTTTTCTTCGATGCAATGATCGAACCGAATAGAATCATCTATTGCCCGCTTCTGTTCCGAGACCAGTTCAACGCGAATGCTCAACTGCAGAGCTAACATATACATTTGAGCCATGCAAACAAACTTCCAGGCCATTTGCTAAAAATGACGAAGATGAATACGATCCATATTAGACATCTTATGGAAAAAAACAAATGTTGGCTCATAATGATGCTGGCATTGGAGGACAATGATGTCAACTGCATGCTAAGGTATTTACAATCTTTTGACCTCTTTTCCTTCTCTCTTTTTTCCCTTTGCAGTAATAGTCCATAGCAAGTCAGCCCACAGAACACATTAGGCTGTTAAGTGTAGTGGTTCTTAGTACTGTTTGGTTTACCTGTCTTGCAACGTAAGGGTGCGGCATAATGAGTTTACTTAGTACTTTAAGCACCGTCATTTTTGCGTGGCCAATGAAGGCAAAATACGCTGTAGGCTGCGATTCCGTCAGTTTGGCTGTCACTAGACTGCAGAACTGACTAAAAAATTTGGCTGTGACTTGAAAGACAGTACAGTTCATGCAATTTTGTCACAGGCTGTTTGCGAGAAGATGTTTCTCCCACCAACCTACTCCAAATCTCACATTTAATAGATTTGCCTTTAAGAGCAAAACTGATATTCCCTGTCACTCAATGTTGCAACAGTTTTATTAACTTTAGCTTGCAGGAGAGGCTCGTACACCAGTACAGTACAAAGCGCCGACCTGTCTTTCGTTATCGATGAAAGGAACGAACGCACTGACCGACATAGACATGAGTGAACACATCTGCAATCTTCTTTTGAAATGATGTACGCTTTCCATAGTATGCATGTTCCCCTCCTGACCCTCCTCGCTGACTAAGCAAGAGCCCAATTGGTAATACATTTCCTTACTGAATGTAGCAGGTAGCATCTCGTCACTGACGTCCAACAGACATCTCCTAAGTTTCCCAATGTTAAATGAGTCCCAAAATCCAAGAACAATTGTGCTCAGTGAACGTTCACACATCGAATTGTCTTTGACCTGAATACGCTTTTGAATGGGCCATCATTAACCAGAAGTATGTCCTCACAAAAGAAAACCCCCCCAAAAAAAGAGGTGATTTCCATTCAGACTAAATAAACTTAAGTAAATCTTAAAGGTGAGTTTAACTTGACTCTGTTGAAAGGAAACTTTGTCTAAAATCAGCACATTCAGCTGGACATTTATTTATAAGAATCGCCGCCACGATCACGCTCCTTTTTTTTTTTTTNNATTACACCTCATCAAATAGAAAAATAAAAAACAGTCCCCAGCAGAAACAGCATGGTATCTCACAAACATAAATATGTATCCCATTATAACATATCTTGTGCATAAATAAACAGACACTCATGTATCATCAGTCCTGACAGCTGGCTTGCTACCTCCAGAAGAATATTCTCATTGTTGTGCCAGCAATAGATAAGGAAGGGAAGTAAGTCTTTTGAGGGCAGGATGTTTTGTCACCAGTTATTCAGAATTGACTATAATGACATAGCTTGATACATGAGAGGATATAATCTGCTGCAAGAGGAATGCACCTGAAATAGTGCAAAATGCAGGCCTCTCTTCACAGCTTCAATTTTGTATCGATGGAGGCTCCAATTATTCCATCCATCAGTGTATTTTACTTCCTCATCTTCATCAGCATCATCATCCGCCTCCTCGTCATCCTCCTTCTCGAACAACAATTTCGCTGCCTCTTACATTGCTGTTACTCCCTCTGTGCTATGCATACACCACCAGAACTTGGTGATCGTTCATTCCTCTTCTTCGTCATGTGGCACGGCGTAGACTGCTTGGCATACGGTGGATTTACAATGAATCTCCAGTGAACCCACTGCTTTCAACTACAGCACTTCATAGTTAATGAGCTTGATGAAATGACACAGGAAACATGGAAGTTACACCATCCACGGATCGAAAATGATACCACTTTTGTGTCATAATGTTTACACCCAAACAAAACTCAAGCCTGCGTCTTTAAACATACAGACTTCTCTACGAGAGCATTTGACTTTTTACCACTTTTTTTGAAGAGGAAAGACGTAGGACACCTGGGGGGATCTGTGCAGGCATTTCTGAGACTATAAGAAAAAGGTCTAGATGGTAACTCTGTGATGGGATTTCTAAGTTCTAACCAGCATTTATCTTTCACATGTAGCCAGGTGTTTCCTACTGTACATGCAGTGTTGGATTTTTGGTTTGATGAATAGGTGCTCAAACTCCCTTTGGTTCAATATAGTTTTTCTTTTCAAATGTTAGAGAAATGGATACCACCTCGGACCTGTCTCGGTGCTTCATTTGTTTCAAGCATCTGATTGTACAAGCAATCTCAGCAATTCAAATCATTCAAATCAAATCATCCAAAATCATTTCCATTTTTTCATGATTATTATAGCCAACAGATTGTCATCATAACAATGAAAAAATATGGAATCAATTTACATTGGTTATTGCCAAGATCCTGCAATCACAACAGTCAAATTCTATGACATCATTTCATCTGTGGTCAACAGATTGTGATCAAAGCAATAAAATGATATAGAATCATTTACATTGGTTATTGGCAACATACTGTAATCACAACAATCAAATTCTATGACATCATTTGCATCACTACATCTGCAGCCAACAGACTGCGATCATAGCAAACAAGTCATGCATATACCATCATTTCGATTGCATCACTTCATGATTAGTGTATTTTGGAGTATCATCTATAGAAATGGAACTATCGTTTTCTTTCGTTTCGATTGTGACTGACACAATGTGGTTTGAGTGAATTTATGCACACAGGTCTAAGAGGAAAACATCCCTTTTTCATCAGATTGTGACATCAAGATAATTGTTATGCTAATGGATGAATATGTAAATGCAAAGTCCATAGCAACCCGTACTCTGCCCATGTTTATTGAACCAGCAGTGAAATGCCTGTCACAGTGAGACTTGCCTTTCAGACTTGCCATGACAAAGTACAATCTGCAGGTCAGCAAGCACATGTTTTTTACTTCGCAGGGAGGACCTGTTGCTACTTACAAAGATGTCTCAAGGGTGTCCCCTTCCATCGATGGAGGTCGCGGTACAAAACAATCGTCACAGTAGGTAAAGCCCCAAAGATTGGTAACGACATTGACATGCCACAGTCACTGAGATGCAAAAGTGAGGTGTTAAGGCGAAAGTTGCAAGAAATCCTTGAACAATTACTTGAGGTGAGTTTCCATTCAAACACATATTTACATATATCTCGCTTTTGTGAGACTTTTGAATCAAAAGTAAACATAACTTACCAATAAATCGCACCTCCGTCTGCTGAATGACTTCACCAGCTATGTTGGACACGACGCACTGGTACACCGCAGCATCCGTGTTCCTTAGGTAATTAATCCGCAGCGACGAACCATCTCCTTTCAGTCTGATTCTTTGGCCGTGGTTTGCCGGACGTCCATTTATCAGCCACGTGTACCGGAGCTGCGTACCGTTGGCAACGCAGTTCAACACCAGCCTCATTCCAAGTTTAGCGGGTTTCACCAGGGGCAATGGCTTGTCGATCTGAGGTGGTGCTGAAAGTATCAAGACAAGGAAGCACTGCTATAAAAAATGTGTATCAGCCTTCAGTCCACATGAACATTTAGTATCAATGATTTATTGCTGAGGAATCACTAGGATGAATGGAGCCATCCACCTAGGTGCTTTGGGCCATCCATCACAACTTAATACTTGGTGATTAATTGCCACAACTGTGGATGAAGCTGCGAGTCCTGCAGAATCTTTGCATTACTCGTCATCAAAATCTTCTTTATTCACAGTAGTTGAATACTTCCTTGATGACCTTTACCTTAAATCCTTACCACTGTTGACCTCAACTGAACTTTGCCCTTAATGAGAACCAAAAGCGATTGTTCTTTCCATGAGGACAATTTCCTGAACTTTGCAGGCCTACAAACAGGTTAAGGGACCACATCAGAGCCTTGCCATGAGGGATTCTGCGCACACAGGAAAGAGCATTCTGCACACACAAAAGAGCACAACTTGAGGATCTTGTGTTATCACAGATCTAGAATATGCTCCTTTTTCCTTCTCTTTACCATACCCCCTTCCATCCACTTTCAACTCTTTCATTTACTCATTCAATTTATTTGCAAGTTTGAGATGTCAACCTTCATACACACATAGTCAATACTTTGACCTAATGGACTCATCCTGCTACTGTGTGTATATTCAACGAACCACAGGTAGACAAAGCGTGGTCATTGCCAACTGCAAGGACAAACATTGAACTTTGTGGATGAGTTTATCACACACTAAAGCTTCACATGTAACAATGCACATAGTCTGTGGCAAATAGCACCAGACAGACAGACAGAATACTGGGTGGTGTTACATAAGGCTGGTACACCCTGTGTAGAGCTCAGGTGTGCCCAGGTGCCTAATCAAAGTCCCTACAAGTGGACACTTCAGCTACGGCTTTTTTTTTTTGACTGAATATAGTTCTATTCTTTTGTGAACTGAAGATTGAAGTAGGCAAGCTGAAGTGTATGTGGGATGAAAAGAGAGGAATATGATAACATTATAGAATTATCATCACCTTTAATGTTGGTGAAGGTAAATTTGTTTCTCTGCCCAACAACTCACATTGAAAAGCAGTCTGAAACGGCTTACCATCTATGGAACCAAAACTTGAAAATTTGGCTTCAATGGCCAGTACTGTACGTGTCAATCTCTTAGTGAGTGCTGGACTGCGTCCAGCAAGATACAAACCAAGAGGCTTTTACAGATCACTCCAACATTAATGTGGAGAATGATACATAATCAGGAATAAAAATCCATGTGACCAGGGAGGAATGAAAATCCATGTGACCAGGGAGCTGTCACATGGTAGCTCCCAGATGAGACTAGGCGGTGCACCAGATTTCAAATCCAGCCGAATTCTGGCCAGACTTGAGGACTTTTTCAGAATACCAGCTGGGTGTTCTCTACTGCACACGTTATGTTGGTTGGTCGATGGCCACTGCCACATGAAGGGTTTGTAATATGACCTGCCATCAGTTTACAGTTCACACATAGGGCCTTCCTTAGAGATGCATTCTCCCTAATCTTTTTAAAACAGAACAAGGACATTTTTGAAAATTGTGAAAAATATACTCAGAGGTGCTGAAAATGACATTCCTTTCTCTCTTGAGCAGTGTTGCAGGATGTGTCTCAAAAACAAATACAGGTGGAAGACTGTTGCTTATACCTTAAAAGAGATGGAATTATGTCAATTTTTTTCTTTGCTGTGTGAGAAACTCTCCATGTTTCGACTAACCCTGTATTCCAAACTCTTCCTCGATAGGCTTCAGCGAAGGCAGGCGAATAAAGCAAGCCTGTGTCTGAGCTTGTCTGACAATGCATTATTGTGAGCAAACGGGTGAATATATGTCTACGATGTGAATTATAAGATTGATACACTGAGAAAAATTCACAAAATTTCACATTAAATAGCATACTGGTTCTTCAGTCTTACATTGGTTCTTGGCCAACTTAACTTTTGAGATACCTTGTATTACCGGAATTGCCCATCAGCAAATTCCTCACCACAGTACATGCTACTATCATCAACATGGCTTTTCACATATATACCATGGTTTTTTTAGAATGAAAATTTCCTAACCAAAATTTAGACCTGTATCAATCAAATATCACCAAGTATTGTAATTGATCCTTGTCAAAGTGATGCACAGTACATTCAACACTGAAGGCTTAGCTGGTTCCATATTTTCTATTTCCAGCCCCCCTAGAACTTTAGAGAATATATCAAGGTTAAAATAAGAAATTATTAAGCTTTCGTTAATGGACAATTTGTCAACCCCCTGTAAAAAAGCATATCATTCCTCATTTAAACATATAACAGGTCGGTGTAAACATTTTGTCAAATAGCCACATAGACATGCCATCGTTCAATCTCAAACACCAAGATAGACGAATTTCATTTCAATTTCATTTCTGTGTGGGGAAATTACCAACAAGGCAACAGCATTACAGATTTGGTTCTATTACTAGAAAAAAAATGCCAAAACTTTGCTCATATAGAAAAAACTAGACATTAACCTGCCTATTAGGTTCCTGTTTTTTCATCTAACTAAATTCGGCTGGAATTCTGGCACAAATTTTCGCACAAATCCGGCAAATCCGGTTTTGGCCGAATTTTCAAATCCCAAATCGGGTGCACCCCTAGATGAGACTCATGAACACTAATGCTGGTCAATGTGTGCACACATTGGGGAATAAAATACAAAGTTTGGCTTGTAATGGCACACTGTATCACATTCACCGTGAAAGATTAACTTGCCATCAGCCAAAATGAACAAATGCAATTATCTTTGATACCGCAGAGCAACCATAACGCAAGTATACATTGAAGTTTCTGTAGTGTAGCTGCTGACAGTTAGAATACATGAGCAAAAGAAACTGGAATACAGTAAACAGTTCATTGACATTGCACATGTATACCAAATATGAGATCTGTCCAAGCTGGAAAAGATTTTTGTACTTAAAAGGAGAGTCAAATTTGCAAACTCAGTTGAAACAACAAAAATAATAAAAAAAATCCCGCTCGCGCAAATTGACTTTCATAAATTTCGCTCTACAAGTGCATGAAACCATCAAAATTTGCCGATATTTCACAGAGCAAATTTGAACAAAACCTTTTTCACTATGGACCAAGCAATGCCACTGATGACATTCTGGATTCAGTATCAAGTGTATGCACTGGCTACATACTTTTTACTTGTTTTAAATGACAATGTGCAAAGTATTTGGGTGTTCAAATATGGCTTCAAAAGCCTCTAATGAGAGTTTTTATTGCAATTTCAAACCCTGAGAAGGATCCGGTAAGATGTCGATTACGGTCTCTTGCCATCAAAACCGACATGCTTATACGAAGCCAGCAAAAGTCGGATGTCTCCGAAGACACTTTTGAAGCACTGTTTTTTGGCAGGACATCTGAACTTGTTGTTAGATCATCTAACTTCCAAAAGAAACTCCTGTTTTGAAGTGCTGTGTTAACGATTTCCGTGCACAGAGAAATGGCGACAGCGAGACTGAGAAGGGCATGAAATGTTCTATGTCCATACGAGGGAAAGAACATTTGTACAGTTTGATTGGACATTCTGGTTGTTAGTATGTGAAGTCCCACACTACTTTAACAACAGTATCCAATTGTGCGAATTGGCACAGTGTTATCGTTAGATGCTAGGCCGAAGTAAGGGTTGTGTGGTCTTGTGAATAGACGTTCTTTCAATTACAGAGGCATAAGTTTTACGCATGATTGGGGAGGTTTTAACATTAGTGTGCAGTGGTATACTACAATTATGGGTGCACTGGTGGTAACCAGTTGCATTACATACATGTCTAATCATGGAGCTATTGGTATTATTTGTACACTGATGCTTCCTTTCTAGGTTCTTCAAGAAAATGAATCTAGGACAGCACAGCCTTGATCACACCATTCAAACCAAAATGCAAAAATGCATTGTGGTTTCTATTATCTGATTATGAGCATTTTTTTTTCTGAATCAGACATTTAGCATAGTATGTGTCAAAGGCTACTTATGCTTTATATGAACTATGAGATATCTGTACAAGCTTCCTTTCTTGAGATCACGTCTGAACAGTTTCCAAAATATGACATCGAATGACCTTTGACCTCAAACGAAGACCAAATGGTTCTTGTACTCAATGAGATATGACTGAATGAGGTATGATGACTGAGATACACAATGAGATATGACTGAATATAACATCTGTCAAAGCTTCTGTTCTTGAGATATGATATTTACAAGAATTTTATAATGTTGCCCTTTGGCCTCAAATGACCTTTGACCTTCACCAAAGACAATGTAATTCTTGTAAATGCAATGATATACATCTTGATTCTTAATGGAAGATCTGCCCAAATTTTCCATCTTGAGATATTGTGTTTACAATATTTTCACAATTTGACCCCTTTTGACTCAAATGACCTTTGACCTCCATAAAAGTCAAAAGTGATCTTGTAATCAATAAGGTACACTTACATACCACATAAGACATTTGCTCAAGCTTCCTTCTTGAGATATCGTATTTACAATGTTTCCACAGTTTGACCCTTCTTCACCTGACAAGGACCTTTGACTTCTACCAAAACCGATAGGGATATTGTACTCAAAGTGGTACACCAATAAACCACATATGATATTTGTCCAAGCTTCCTTTCTTGAGATAGCTTGTTTACAAGTGATGTACTCACCTCATACAACCTATGCATTACCATACTGACTATGGTCTAGCATCCTGGGGAGTTGTGTGTTGTCAGGCAACACATACATGTCCACATGGGGGCCTGCCATAAAGCTGAAAGACGTGTTCAGCCCACGCCCAATGGCATGCTAGCATCGACCACCCGGTGTTGTATGTTTCCTGGGAAAGCGCCCACCATCACCTTCTGTTTCCCTGCCAGATGGAGGAGGTCCCAGACCCAATGGAGCCGAGGGGCCGATTTGGTACCCCCGGCAGTTGACGCACCCAACCGTGGTCGAGGTTGTCCAAGCAAATCATGACCACATGCCCTACTAAGTCCAAAACCCAATGTTTAATTGCCTGTGACACTGCCTACATTTCCAGGACATTGATATGCAAGCTGCCCTTAGTGGGGGACTAAGCATTCAGCACTACACGGGCGTTCCAAGTTGCCCCCCACCCGATTCTCATCATCTGTAGTAATGGTTGCCTGCAAGGGATTGTTCCAGAAAGGTCTGCCGTTTGTGAGCATGTCCCTGTTTGTCCACCATTCTAGGAAGGGATGGAGCTCCAACGTGAGCATGATCGGGGAGTCTAGATCCGGAAGCAGATGCAACACTCTTGATGAAACGCTGCTGCAGCAGGCGAATGTGGAGCCGACATAGCCCTTGACCACAAAACTTGCCATCCTGCCAAGAAGCTGCTGCTGCAACAGGGTTGGCAATTGATTGGCGGATAAGACTGCATAGAACTGCATGTCGGGGACCGCATGTTCCTCCACCGTAGGATCCTCCAGAATGTGACCCTCAGGCCAGGCCAGTACTGCCTCCTGAGGGGCAGACCTGGGCACTTTGGTCAGGCTACGTGTTCTCTGACTGTGGCCGATGATGCTAGGGGGCGAGCATTGGCAGGACTGGTGGTAGCCTGCGTCGAGGTCTTACCCCACTCCACCACAGGTGTCTCGGTTTGGAGGCAAGGGCTTGTTCCGTCATGGATGGAGGCCTGTGTAGTAAAAGGTCTTAAACCATTTCCAATGGCAGCCCCTTTGCTCTGACTGCTACTTAGGCCATCTCGAATGATGACCCGAGCGGAATCCAAGGTGGAAACATAGCTATGACTCCCTGGTATTGGCTCCCAACTCTAGGGTACTGGGTCTCAGAAAGAAGACAGGTCACAGAAACCCGAGGAACGTGGGAAAGACTCAGCTTTTCTTTGCGATGGCGCTGACTTTCTCTTGTTCAGCTTATGGGTAGCCCTACCCCGTTGTTCCTCCTGCTTACGAAGCCACTCTGTGGTGGACAGCCAGCGCTCAGCAGACCAGGAGCAGCACATGGCATATGGCTGACCCTCCATGCAAGGCCAGCACTTGGGGCACGGGGGGATGTTTATCCAAAGCGCTAAAAGATTGAAATATTTTGCAGGAGGCACAAAGGTCCTGAGAATTCTCCATATCTGCAGGAGAGGCCAAGGAAAACAAGAAAAATATGGCGTATATATGCCAAGAATCCGTGCATGGGCAACATGTCCTAATGGTAGACTCAACAGCCCGCAAAGCTAAAAAGGAGGCGTAAATGAAGGGGCTAGCTGTCATGTGAGCCTAAAAAACGTTATGAGAGTTCAATGAAGCAATGTTATGCAACAAGCATAATGCACTACTCTATACAGAACATTATCTGAGTCTGGCCTAAACTCAAGACACACATGTGCAAAAAGCGAAAAAGGAAAAAAACACGCCAAATGAAATAAATCATCCAAAAGGCCCAGGAAAGGACAGGGAAGGACGAATCTCCTGATGTCACAAATTTGCATATTTAGCCAATGTTAATTCATGACACAGCTGCGAGACACTAATTTGCCTGTAAATTTGTCAATTTTTGATGGATTTTTAGGCTACTTTCAACATTTTGAATACCTAATGCACCCATGTCACAAGACCTTTAATAATGTCATACATCAATACACATGATGTATGTTCACGGTTCCAATCTTGAAATATCATGTTTACAACATTGGCATGAGTTAGCAAGGGGTAAGGATATGTCTATGCTGGGAACACAACATTTTAGCAGCTTGACCTCTTATGACCAACATGTCCACTGCCCTTGGACTTCAAGATAATTTCAAATATGGTTTGTTTTTTTTTCTGATGTGATTCATGAACAATGTATGAGATCGACCCATGCTGCCTTTCTTGAAATATTGTGTTTACAGGGTTTAAATGTTTGGAACTCGGCTGCTGCTCCTACATACTTTGAAGTTTGTGTGGCAAATTTCTCAGTTTAATGACAAATTCTTTCAAATCAACTATTCAAAATTTCATTCAGCCAATTCTTTTGGATTATTGCACAAGAACATTGATAACAAAAGGTTAGAAAGGCAAACGCTTTGCTCTCCCAAGGGCTCTTCTTCTCTCCACTACCGCTCATCAAAAAACTGAAACCTCTCCACACACATGGGATAGCATCAACTCAAACACCTGTGACATTTTACAGAAATAAATTTTATCCAAACAATACGTAGCAAAGCAAACACCTGAAAATATTTGCACACACTTTCTCTTTGGTGACATGGCAGCAATATTGATTCTTTCTATTTACAATGGCATGGCATTGGGTCTTTCAGTCAATGAGAAGTTCAAATCTGAAAATATATCTACTTTATACAAATTACTCTTATCATCAAACACTGCTGCAGTTCGACAGTAAGGGGCCCTTCACCATTTCCGATAATGAGATTATAATGATATGCACCCAGAGGTCAAGGGAGCAGTAAGTGACAAACCATAAAACAGTGTGTAAATCGATAGTCTTTTGACCTTCCAAAAAAAGTGCAACGTGCGAAACTCTTCCTTCCCATATTGTGTATGTTAAGGAAACATATTTGTTGATGCTGTATGACTTCCAGGAATACAAAACAGCTGTTGTCATTTAAAGTACAATACATGGCATAGGTAGTTGTGTAGCGTAGCTCTTTCTCTGACGGGTTCTATTTCAGAGGATGAGTGCATATTAGTACAAAGTTCCTTTTCGAAATTAATGACATCATGATCCAGGCAGTGTCTCTGGTGTCAAGTCCTCTGCAAGAGTTCCTTAACTCAGGTCCAATCTGTAACCGATGTGATGATCAGCATCTGGTGGATAATCAGGTCATCATGAAACTTTAGCGTTTAACCCGGTAGGAAATTCAGACCCTGGTCCCCTGTCTGCAGACTGGTCCTGTTACCCGAACACCAGACTGGTGTTTCCAGAACACCAGACCGGTCGTTTCCGGGCACGGCACTGGTACACACGGTGCGTACGCGAAACAGTTCTGCATTGTTGCATGTAGTAGCACAGTCTTCAGATCAACATGAACTTGCTAACAAGACATTTGTCATGCTCAAATGAATTCAGATTAACTAGTGAGAGTGATCTTTAAAGAGACAAACGGAAAACTGCTAGCTTGTGTTTCTTGTCACATTCTTGATGTATATCCAAATAAAACTTTCAAGGCATTACTTCTTTCTGTACCAGTCTATACTTAAATTGAGTCAGTCACAAAGTCACTCACAATTTTCCACATAAAAACCAAGATCAAACACAGTGACTGACTATTACACATTAGTAGAAATTACTACCTTGATGATTACATTCATCAAAAAACATTTACATGTTTCATAAAATGGAATCTGCTGAGACAATTTTACCTACAAAAAATGCTCCAGAAGGCACACTACAGAGAGCACCAGAGGGAAAAGTGCAATGACCTATCCCCAACATTCCTACATTTTACTCTTTACAATCACTCTTCAATTATCAAAGAAATGATGCAATACACGTGGTGGGAACAATGTACCTTCTTCCCTACAATCGAGGTTAAAATTTTGTATAACTCCAAAACTCAACTGATTTGGATATTTTAGAGATCATAAACTTACCTGTCTCTGAACAACCAATCCACCTGTCACTACTATGCAGATTGTGATTATAGTGACCTCTGACAATGGTCCAGCACCTCCCCAACCTCTACTGCATGGAGACAGGTATGACTTATGCCTAACAATAGCAAACTGATCAGCATTACGATGTGGCATCATAACCTCTCTTGCAAACTTTAAACTATTTTACTATGAAAATGTCTGAATGAGCAAATTAAAACCTTCGTGATTTTTCCCGTAATAAAGTTACTCCTACTTCTTACGAATGATTTCAGTTACACGACAATTCCTAGGCCTATCTACAAAACTTGTGTGACCTAAACTTTGGTCTAATCTAACTGGGGCAATGTGCTGTTAAACATAGCAGCTTTTGTATCAATTATTCATTAACTTTACAACATTAGTTAACACAAAAAGGTATGGTCATGCATACCACCTCACTGTAAGTCCCTTAGCAATGACCTTTGACATAAGAATTACCTCTCTTTATGTTCATAAAGTCATATGGCAAAAATATTGACAGTTTTCTTACAGGTATGTCAGCGTCAGTACTCAGTAGTAAGCCTCTAATCTTTCATGTGATGAAGTTGAAGCTGGCCTGCAAATTGAATTTATGTTTAAAAGTAACCGGTAACTGATTTCTACTGATAGTTGTAAAAGGTAATCGGTACTCACAGGCTGACAATGATCGGTCAGACATAACCTTGACCTACTGTTTACAGCTGTTTAGAGTGTGTTGAATGTGTAAGGGCAGGTGTAAGGTGAATTTGATTTCTAAGAAAATGAGTCCCTATGACCTGGTATCAAAGCCGTTATCACAGCTGGCAGGATATCTCACAGATCTATGTCCTCATACAAATGGTGTCACTAAAATATAACAAGAACATGAGAGTGCAGTGATGGAAATTACAACAACGACGACATTGAAATTTACACACTTGCCAGCACGGTCATCTAAGAAAATGGAACATCCACTGTGTGCCCATAGGGTAGGGACCAACACTATGTACATGTACTACAGTATATCGACAATGATTGCTTGTACAAGCATACGAACTACTGTTGTAAGGTTGACAAACTGACAATGCTTAACCAAGTGATTTTCTGTGTCCACTTTTTTGTACTCAGTTCCTTCAAATGGGGAGAAGAGGGTCAACATGCCCACAAAAACAATCTTCCAGTATTCAGTCATTATCAAAGCTATGTATCAAAAGCTAGGTAGCAAAGTCATGAAGATGTAAAGAGTGAATTGACCAACTATGTACACCTGTTTCCTCTCCTAATGCTCATAATATAATGTATGCAAAGATTGATGTCATTTTCTTGCAGCTGTTGGAAAATAAGAACATTCCACTTGCTAAGGAATTTGAAATTTCATACAACGGAACAATTCCATAAAAAATGGAATGGTTGGCAAGCATGCATTTACAGGTACAGCAAACTTGTGACAGCAACCACATTCACAATTGTAAGGACTTCTTTGATGCCAGCTCTTACACACACTTTACAATCTCCATATGTAGGGCTGATCAAAGGATATGCTATTCAGAAACAGGAAATTGAGAGGTGAGATATTTCTAAAGTTGTTTAATATGCCCATAAAAACAATCTTCCTGTATTCAGTCATTATCAAAGCTACCTGTATGCATCAAAAGCTAGGTAGCAAACTCATAAAGATGTAAAGGGAGAATTGATCAACTATGCACACTTGCACACATACTTTCATTTCATTAAGTCACCCTTGTCTTGTCTCGCTGGCAATCTGATGCACTGGTGGAGAAAAACATCTTCTTTGTGAGAAAACTCAATGCAGGTGGGCGTTCTCAAGAGAGATTCGGTTTTATACAATGGTTACCACTGGCATTGTACAAACCAGGATGATGATGTAATAAATGGTGATAATATGAGCTACATTTTGAGTTGTTTTTCATTCTTTTGTTTTTTCTTGTTTTGAACTTGATTTTTCCTGCAGCCCCCCCACACAGGTCATCAGTGTTGGTATTCACGAGTAACTATACTTGCTAACTCCTATGCACTGCGTAACTTACATTTACGTTAACAAGTTAATTAAGTGGTTCAACAGGGTTAGTGTGTGACCGCCTGATGGGCTGGGGAAAGCAAGGTCCCTCAGTGGCTGTCATGAGGTAAAAACACGAGATACACACGAGGAGGCTAAACTAGAGCCTAACCCAGCTACATATGGAACATACAGTACGAGACATGTAACGTAACTACACTGGTGGGTACGAGGCCTCGCCAAGACCCAACACACACGTGTCGAAAAACGTGTCAAAAAACACGAGAGAGAAAGGATACTCATCCAAAACTATCCCAGAAAGGATGAGGATTCCTCGGATTTCGACAGGGGAAGAAGAAAACTTGAAGATGCAATGTGGATAAAGCAGATGCAAAGGCTGCACGAAAACTTCGCTGGCAGACCAAAAGGCTGGCAATTACAGAAGGGCGGTGGCCAGACACACACACAAAATTGCCAGATGCTAGCCCATGGTCAATATGGTAATGCATAGGTTATATGAGGTGAGGTAGTACGCGCTGTAAATTAAGGGGTTCAACAGGGTTAGTGTGTGGCCGCCCAATGGGATATTTGGCCTTTGAAGATCAACTACATGTGCAAAAGTAGACAAAGATCTAGCGTAGAGAAGTGAGGTAGATTTTGAATGCAATTTACAGAGCACTGAAAAGGAGTAGCAAAAGAAACAAAATATAGAGGGTGTGGTGCTAAGAACTTTTATTCAGGTGTCTGCAAAGCTAAGTGGGCAATGCATAGGTGAAAGCATGGGATAAGTCTACGATGTGAATGTCAACCAAGTGTCTGTGGGTTATGTGAAACCCTAATGGGACCACATGGGACTTGCACCCAAAATTCCTGAACACCCTGGAGGCATCACTAGCAGAGCATCATTATGACAAACAATCAACATTAATTGTACAAGAGAATCTGCAGGAGGAAAAACAGTTTGCAGAATTTCATAAAGTGGGCCAAAGGGTCCACATGGGACCTTGGACCAAAAATTCCTGAACACCCTGAAGGTACCACTAAAGTAGTATCATTATGACCATCCATCAGCATTGCATAAAAGAGCCTGCACAAGGAGAAGCATTTTGCGGAATTTTATAAAATGGACCTTGGACCCAAAATTCCTGAACACTCCATATGATCCACCAACCAAGGAGCATTGTGTATAAGTTTCAAACAAATCCATGACAGCATGGAGGAGGAGAAGCCTCTCCTACAATTGTGGACAGATAGAAGAAAAGAGTGACATCGCATGATCGTATAAGCTCCCACCAGCATGCTGGTACGAGCTAAAAATTTGCCTTGTGTGTCACTACCCTATCAAGGTTGAAAAATTCAAAGCTTACATAAACAAGTCTTCGAATACATACATGGCCCTACTTCCAAGAGAAAGCATTGGTGAGAAACCAACAAGCATCAGTTGCATTGCACCGAACTGTCTCTTGTTGAAACCGCTCGCATGCTGTGGCCACACATTCTACAGCTACAGTAAGAACCACAAAAGAGAAACAAACTACTGTGCGAACCACGGGAGAGAGAAAAAGCACAATCAGGACCGTCTGGTTTTATTTGTAACTACAAGTCTAGTATAGATGCAGTGTGGTACGGTATGTCAACAATGACAAGGGAAGATGTTTTCACCGGGCATTTCCTCTCTGCTTTCATTTGCATGTTTCTCAGTCGCTGAGATAAGGTTGAAACAATCTACTGAAAATTTACAGACAAGATATCATCCATCCCATCTGTTACAAATTATGCAGGCATGTTTTTCCTATATGTTGGCTCTTGCCTGTGACTCTCCCACTTTGACACAGTGGCCACTATGGGGCAATGGTCCCTGTGGTACAATACTTTTGGGGTGGTCGATTCCTTTTAACCCTCTGCTGTATTTCATTCCAAGAAGTGCGGCATCCAACCTCTGCAAGTTTGATGTTCAGGCTCCATCTGCCAGCTCGTGGCAAGCCCACAGAGGAATGTATTCATCATCAACTCAAACCATACGCCCCGCTGCTGAGAGAGAGCGCATAACGTAAATTTTGCCATTAGTCACATCTGTGCAATGTACAACGCTTTTCGTAATTCGGAAGCTTCAATTTGAAATGCACTATGACAATATTAGCGAATTTAGGCCATCGGCTGAGTGGCCTTACCGCCGCTCACTGCCACTGATTCGAAGAGGATGCTGAGTAATGTGCAGATGAAAATATCTGCTGCTTCTCTCCAGTCTCTCCAATGAAATAAATCAGATGGCCGAAAACTGAGAGAGGCAGGATGCGGTTGAGATGGAGGTGAATTTGTTCAGGGAGTTGTAGGAAAATGATTAAATCTGTCAATATTTTCGTGCATAAGGATACCGCAACATGGCAAGGCTGAAAATGGAGAAGTTCACAGAACTAAAAGTAGGTGAAGCATTTCAGTTTCAGTTGCTGAACGAATACGGAGTCTGAGCTTACGTTTGTGACAGTTCATGTCCCCGAGTGAAGAAGATAAGATGTATTTTTCATAGACAGTTGTAATTATACGCACAGTATCTCAAAATTGTTTCTGCATGATCACCATGGTGACCAACATCCAAAAGAAAGTCTATCCAGCTTTTTCTCACTTAGTCTTGATCACTTAAAAAAATGCCTCCAGGACATTTTTAGAAACCTCCACAAAAACAAGTTTGTTCCAAAGATGTAAACAAATTTATGATCATTTTCAACAAAATATTCTTGTAACATATAAAAAAGCAAGATGAGGCAGATACGGAAAATCAATGTCCCCTCCTGTTGATAGGACATTGGTCATGGGAAGAAGCCAAGATTAGTGGTAGGCTGGATAAACCCTGTTGTGCAAAGAAAACTACCAATGATAAATTCATTTGTCATACACATGTGAAAAAAATAGAGACACAGCAGACAGGGAGATGGTTGAGCATGCTGTTCATGGTCTTTAAAGTGGGTCGAAGGGCACATACAGTGTGAGGATATTCCAGATAGGGCACCACTTACAGTGTTGCTATCACTCATTTACACCACCCCATTTCTGTTTAACCTACTCACAGGGCATGATGACAAAAAACTTATTCCAAAGAGGAAGTCAAAGTGACAATTTGTACTTAATGCCTGAGCTGCGGCTTGTTACCTAGAATCTTGAAAAAAACTATATCAATGGAGACAATATGCTTATATGAATCTCAGTTCCGAGGATGATATGAAACCCCAACCCCTTCTTCCATTTAGAGTAAAAGAGGTGAATGTATGCTGTGAACCATAATCCTGCAGCCAACAAGGAATAGGGGACCTGGGTGTCTCAAATAACAGTGTCCCAGAGTGCAGATGTGACAATGTCCTTACTTCCACAAGGCAGCCCAGTCAAAAGGAAACGAACTCCCACCGATTAATTCATCCAATGAAATGACAGTCTTTGACCAAAGTTGACTTCATATGACCTTTGACCTATGATTGATTCATTCAATGAAATACTGCAGCAGGCTTTTCCAAAGTTTGACCAGCACTAGGAACACAATGATCATCACTAATAAACAGGCAGCTTCAACTCTCTCTTCAAAACAACCTGCCTTGATTAAAAAATCACAGGACAAACATGCATACGATAGTTTCTGGAAGAGTTGTACATTTACCAATAAAAAACAGCAAATCAACACATTGTTCTTTGAATCCATTGTTATCACGAACGTTTTCGAAGAATCACGTCTTTCTCATCAGGTTCAGAAATATATAAAGTTTGAAAATTTTCTTAGTCCATAGAT
>VJOZ01007752.1:0-10130 GCA_009801055.1 Stichopus horrens | reverse complement strand
TGAACCCTATGTTGTAAAATTATGCATCTGAAGGAACCAGTGGTTTGATATACTGTATAGTTAACAACATGTGAGTTCCCTGTAGGTCAACTGCACACACCTATTACTATCTCTTTAGTACAACAAAATTAATTAGGAAACAGTGGAGGCTGTTTTTGTATCATGAGGTCACTTTTTCACCAAGGTGGATAGTTTATGTTACCATGAAGTACTCCCAACTGTGTCATGGTATTAATAAGGTCAATAGAAACCTGGCTAATGAAAGTTTTTCAGTCTCTTACAGCTACAAAAGTAAGTCCAAATTTTGAGTAGAATATTCAACATGCTTAAAACCTCGGTTAAGAAAAGACTGCAGATTTTTTTGTTAAAGTATTTTTGAGCAGTCTTTGATTTGAAGATCTAAAGGTATTGGACTATAATATTAATAATATTAGTGTAGGTAGTAAAAATGATGAGGCACTCATATGCTGGAAATTGACAAAGGGCTGCCATTTAGCTTGTGTAGTTAGCAGGCATAAAAAGGAAATACTCAACAGGTAATGAGTTATTACTAATAACAGTCATGCTTTTTTAATTCTTTTAGGTTCATTGTGGGAACACCATTTAATGTTTCTTTGTCTTTGTGTTTGGTAACACGTTTGCAAAACTCTGTGTTAAGTGACAGAAAAATTAACTGTCTTCAGTTTGGTTCACTAACACCAAGGGATAACATTTCTAACTAGTTCTCCTGCCATGTTCATATTTTTGCTGAAATCAGTAAAAGGGAAACTGGAGGACCTTATCAAAGTTCGTTGTTGTTATATAAATGGGATCAGCTTACGCATCTAATACACACTAATATTGAAATGTAGAACCGATGGCTTAAGTAATCAGTTCGGGTAGTACAGTCCTAACTTTAGCAAGACCGTTGCTTGTTTAAAGGGGACTTCTGGATAAGGAACACGTCGTCTGGCTTATTTGAGTCATTTTAAACTTTTTTTCTTTATATTCTTGACCTTATGAAATTGACCCCTCATAGGCAGCACGATGAGTATATATTCCTGTCCAACAGAGTTTCTAACACTATGCATAGATATGAAGGGTGCGGCCATTATTATGTATTTGACCGTGATATGTGTGATTTGTGATGCAGTTGACGCTCTACTCTGATTCATGACAACTAACCTGATTGTCCTAGCTAATGAGTAATTAGATGATTTATTGCCCTGTCTTTGGAAAGGGTACTTTTGAATCCTTTGTGTTTAATAGAGATCACTTATTCCTTATCTTCGAGGTATTGATCCCAGCGGCCTTAGCTGTGTAATTTGGTCTTTTGATGAGAAATTTCTCTTATCATGCATTCAACTGACCCATCCAATCTTGTGGCAACCACTTTATGTTTTCTACTTATTATTTAGTTCAATCAGGTTAGTCACCATGAACCAGAGCTGGGCGTCGACTATGTAACAGATCACAGAAGGCATCACGGTCAATTACATAATAATGGCCCCGACCTTTGTATACATGCATACTTTTAGTAACACAGTTAGGCAGGAAGTTTAAACATGCCACGCTTGTTTATGAGAAGTTCATTTCAAAATGTCAAGAATATGAATGAAAGTGGTTTGAAATGGCTAAAATATTCAGAAGACTTTGCTTCCTAGTCTGGAATTTCCCATTAAAGTTGATGTCAGTGATACTTCTACTACATGTATTAATTGAACTGTATGTATGTCGTGCATATTGGCCATTGTGGTCATTGTTTTTACACCCCTACACTTGACTATTCACATCCATATACGGTACTAAATCTGGACCAGTTTGATCAGTTTCTGGTTTCCTTGGAGGTGGGAACTTTGCAAAAATTTGACATCAGTTTTGGCCTTGCTGTCATGAAGGTAGAGAAAATTTGGAATTTGTTGATCATAAAGCATTTATCAACAGACTAGAGAAGAAAACTTTTAAGAGAAACTGAATGTGCTCTAAAACACCCGTTAGAAAGTTTGTGAGCTTACCTTTGAGGATGATGATCTCTCTGGGATTACAAATGTCATTAGAGAAGGAACATGATCTCGATCATCTCGCTTTCTGAAGTAGGAATGGGTCCTGCCTTGCCTGCCTCTTAGTAGAGTGGTAGAATGTTACAAGATGACACATCTTTATAAGACACACCTTTTATTTATCCTCACACAGTAGAATCATGAATCCTTGATGACATCACGGAATTATTTTTCTCTGTATTCTGAGTATTTGCTGGCAGCGTAGTAGTTAAGTCATCAACAGGTGTTACCTTAGTTGGTCACATGGTAGATATCTGTACATACATATATGTAATCTGTGAGTTCACGTAATCNNCATTATTATTATTCATCATTCCTTGTAGTACTTCCACGTGCAGATGGACTCTGCAAACAGTCCTACAAACTATTAAAGTCCCCCAAATAATCGCACTGTGTGATGTAAAACATAAACATCTGCCCCATATTTGGCAATATGAGTCCTTTGTTGCATTACTAGTCCCTTAAACATTTCAGCAGTTATGTGTTAGTTCCTATATACGGATGCTCTCTGTTTACAATACACGTTCATTTTCAAAGAAGTAGCCTTTTATAGAGTAGTAGCAGTGTAAATGCAGACCTTTTTTAATTATTGCTCACTCTTGAAAGTGCCCAGAAATATTTGTCTTTCATCGACAAACATGTATTTCTCAGTGGTCTACTTACCTAACTATGTTCTTTCACAAAATAAAACTGGTATATTATTTCACACATTGGTATTATTAAACCATTTTAACAGTCAAGAAGATGTTTTTTTTTTTCTTTGCCTCATGAACTAACATCTCTTCCACATGATAGTTTGTTGTTCTAGTTGTATATGCATCATGATATAACTGCATGGTGTGTGTGTGTGTGTGGAGTGCGATAGTGGCTGCCCTCATAGTACAGCAGAAACTCTACTTGACTCTTTAATTCATGTCAAGGAAGAGGGAAAGTTGTCAGTCAGAGTTTGGGAACTTGTTGGTGAGGGAATAATTTCTGATATAAACCCCTTAAAAGTTAATTTGTTTCAAAGAAAACTGGCATTTGATATTTTTTCAAGATAAGATTCTCTAATATATCATGGGAGTCATGTCACTTGTGCGAGATGCCTGGTAGAATATACCAACTGTTTACAAAGTTATTAGTGTCTGATGGTCTGATGGCAGTAAAGCATTTATTTGTTAAAGGGCAAAGTTTGTTGAGTAGGACGTAATGCAGGACATCCTGTAGTCGTCATTGAAAAGGTGAGGAGTTTTGAACAAGGAAAGTCTATATTAAGACTGTAGAATGACTGTAGAATTTACTTCTTTTACTACTGGATTGGACACTATTGATATTTCTCTGGGTCCACTCTTCGCATGAACGTGATCTCCATGACAGAAACATTTACAGACATGCGTGAAATATCATAAAATGAAAATTGGAAAAAAGCTAGTCCCTTTTTACTCATTTTTCATCCCAGAAGTAGTATTAAGCTCTTCTCTTAACTCATAAAGTACTATACAACAATGAAATTTGACTGTTGAATGATGGTATGGTGTTGATTGTATTAGACTGATTTTGATTTGATTAATATTCTCCGATTGAACCGTATCCTGTCCTCAATAACACAAACAGAAGGTGATTGAGATGTTGAACAAGAAACNNTTTCTTTCATGTGTGGTTTTGCACTGTTTTCAACATGTAAATATTACCATTTTTTTTATGCACATAATCATGTAATTATTGGTATGCATGCTGTGATACAGATACCCACCAGGTTGGTTTGTACTTTGCATATATATCTCAAAGACACTAATATTTGGAATTCTTGTCTATATCAATCTGTCAGTAACAGAGCATTTGAGAAATGGTTGCATGTATTAAACATGAATGAGAACAGTTAGCATAGCATTGGTAAGTTGATTTATCAAATGTTATCATCAGTGGGAAAACTAAATTTTTCCATTGATACTGAATCAGTTATGAAGGAATAATCAAAAAGATTTTTAACAACTGAATTTGTAAATGTTACATGTTGCTGTTCAGATAAAATTTACCAAATGCGTTAATTATAAACCGTGTTAGCGATGGCATTATGGATTAATTCACAAAGCTTGAGGATTGATATTGAGTGTACTTGTTTGAGGCCTGGATATGTCTATGCTGTCAAGATAAGAATGTTCACACCAGACAAAATAAAGTTGTAAAGAGCAAAGTTGTGTGACTTTGAAGTAAACATTTGGTATCAAGGGTAATATTTGCAATTACTGCTGTAATTTGATGTTAAAATAATTCTCTGCCTTATTGTTCAGGTTGGATAGACGGTAAGCCAGAGGAGATACCATCCATATCCAACGGTTTCCCATCCCCGCCATACAACGCCAGACCTCGACGGAGGAGGCGCAACCCCTATCCTGAGGCAGACCAGTCCTTTATGCCCCAAGATGCAGATGACCTCAGCGACCTGGGAACGGAAGGTCCTGATTCTGGCCGAAGCTCCAGGAGAATGAGCTTCTCAGGTAGCCTGGGCTTCTTTGAGGACGATTTTTTGGCATACGCTGAGAGCCATCAGCCTTGTTCCATCGAGGAGTACCTTATGCAACAGAGGGAGCTCTTTGAACAGCTAAGACAGGAGGCAGAGGAGGAATATGATTTGGAGAATGTATTTCCTTGAAAAACTCTGCCAAGCTAGATTTATAAGCATACTTTTCATTGTGACAGTCTCCCTAATTAAGTGAAACCCATATTCTTTGGTATTTCCATCTCAATTTGTTTAATTCAGTCTCCAGAAATCTTTGCTTTTCAGCTTCATTCAGTCTGTATTTGTTTTTTTGTTTTATGATAAAAAAGAACAACTTGAAATCAAACACATACTTCTCAAAATATAATCTGGAATATGGGGTAAATTCCTGTTTGTTATTTCTTTTATGTTACTAATACTTTCTGTTAATGTAACAACCTTTACTGCAACATTTCCTTTACATTTAAAATTTTAAGTCACACTGAAAATGGTAAATCTAGTTTGGAACGTGTGTTTTTCTCCTCAGTCAGTAAGTTATCAAGTATTTACCATGTGTGCAGGCAAGAAATTAATTTGTATTTTTTTTACATCACCTTTGAAAACTGGAAAAGGGAAAGAAAAGTGAAGAAAGAATTAATATTCCCTTTTGTTGCATTTTATAAAGAAGACCAAATATGTCTTATTTGAATCATCTTGTCAAAGATGTCTGTTTTATCTCTCTTTTTCTTTCTCTTGGCTCAAACTCCAGTAATTGATGAAATATTTATAGCATGTTTGCAAAATAAGATATCAGGATATGAATTGAATATTAAAGAGATGAAAATTGTCACAGTAATATCACATGTGTGATTTCATTTAACTTCTTGGTGCAAGTTTTCAAGTTTTTTGTCCTCATGTATTTTACACCCCATCTTTGTTTATAGAACATCTTGTAACATCTGGTAGTGACTAAAGCAACATATCTATGATATAGAATAATCTCAAAACTGACAAGTTTTCATCTTCATTGGTATTTTGTGATTCAGTAAAATACTAGAAAACTCGCCAAGTGATTGATTTGTATTCAGAACCGAACTGCTCGCTGAGGAACCGACTCTGCCAGTTGTAAAATCCATTGATACTTTAATTACTTTGATGCTACAATTTTAGGGAGGTTTAATGCAAAATTGATTTTTTTTTGAGAGACTAAACAATTTTGAAGTTAGTTTGACGGTCAGCTTTACTTCATATCACTGTCAGTCTTTCTGTGTGTCTTAGATGTATTTTTTTTTCTTTTTGTGAGAGCAAGTTTATTGATTTCTTGAAAGGTTGTTTTAGTAGCATCATAATAAACTTGTAACAATTCCGAGTAAGCCGTCAGTTTTTATATGTATATTTTATTGTACATAGTCAGCCAGCAAGCCTTCCTCATTTTGCCTTAAATACTTATAGTATTTGTTTGTATGTGAGTTAGCTTTTTTTTGTATAATTTGTAGCCAGCTTTTGCATTGTTATTGCATTTCTAAAGTCATGTACATAACAAAATTCAAATAAATTTATATAAGGCAGATATATTGCCATAAATGTTAGCTCTAAAATATGGTTATAAAATTCAACTAACATTTGAAGTGTTGAAACATCTTTTTGTTCCATGAAAAAAATGATTGGATAGCTTACTGCCTAGGGTAGAACCATGCTGTTGGCAAAATGTATACTGCTGGTTCTTTACTAAGTTTTCTACTGCCAAGTCCAAACATGTGTTATCAGGATGCTTCATGCACAGTGTTATCATGGTGTAACATTCATGGTGTTGTCATGGTGCAGTATTCATTGTCTTGTCATGGTACAACATTCATATCATGATGTAACATTCATGGTGCAACATTTATGATGTTATCATGGTGTCACATCCATGGTGACATCATGGTGCAACATTCATAGTGCTAGTGCTTGGTGTTCCAAGTGTTGTCATGGTACAACATTCATGGTGTTATCATGGTGTAACATTGGTGTCATCTTGGTGTAGCATCATGGTGTTATCATGATAAAACATTCATGGTGTTTTCATGGTTTAGCATTCATCTTTGTCGTAGTCTGCATAAAAAAAAACTATTTTCTTCTGTGATGGATGAGTATTGGGAATGTTGGCTAATGTCATATAGCATAAAACAATATTTCAGCAGATGTAGGTGAGCCATATCTGTGATTATTTTAAGTGTGTAATTGTTAATTATATAACTCTGATAATCTAATGATGATCAACATCATTTGAAAGAAATTTGAGGGAATTTGGCTTTATAGTGTTTCATAGTTGACGATACATTCAACTAGTTTAAACATGAACAAATGATCTTTCGACAGCCACAATCCATAACAGTTGTTCAAGGTGATGAAACCTTGAAGAAATGTCATGTCCGGCTTCTGCTCAACTTTCAACAAATTCTTGCACATTTCACCGTATTTAAGATTCAAATTCTACAGTGATATTTTTGTGTGGTCTTGAAAAGGCCGGTCCTTTTTATGTTAGTGAGGTGAAGAAAACAAAACAGAATGCTGGAATTCAGTTGTTAAGAACAGAGGATATTGGTAAGGATGATATACAAGACTATATTAGCAGTTTGTAATGTCAAGCAACATATTAGACAACATTACGTCATATTGAACAGTAATAGAAGTACAAAGATAACTCATAGTATCTTTAATCACCATGTACGATGCAAACACTCAAGTATCAGAAATTATAATAAGAACAGAAGAGTCCGTAAGTCTTGTCTGTGTCCTGTGAGATATATGGATGGTCGGGGTATTGCCGATGGGCAAGGGGGGGGGTGGCAAGGGGCAGAAGTTCCCATGGCAGTAAACTGTATCTACACTGATCAAGATTAAAGATAAAGATGTACATAGTATAATAGAGGCTTATTTAAGTCAGGGACTTCTGATTTAAATGTGTTTGAGATACACAGAAGGTGAGGAGGTGGGATATGAATTCAAAAGTATTTATGAACTTTTTTTTTTGCAATGTGCTACTCATTTTAAGATAAGATGCAGAGTGCCTCAACAATAGGCGTGGCATAAAGCTGTGGCTTTGTTGGCCAAACACTGTGAATTTGTTGAATTTGATACAAAGCAGTGTCATGCCTTAATGAAATTCAGCATCCCTGTAATGATAATGCTGACATTATGCTGCTTCACCATCTAGCCAAAAGAAAAATATCGAAAAAACTCATTTGACAAGTGTTGCATATTTTTGGTAGAGATGGCTCATGTATGTGCAATAGTGATAATGATAAGGTGTGTTGAATGCTATACCGTTTTATTTTCCTCGTTTTCTTCTACTTTGATAAAAAAAAATTTTACATTTTCAAGTTGGTGTTCACACCAATTTTAGATGTTTAATCTATAGCAGTCATTTGTTGAGACCATCTACAGAAATTTTAGATACTATGCTATAAATTTAGAATTATATTTTCTTAACATGAATGTGCAGTTTGTGTGATTTCACAATGATCTGTCTGTGTTTGTTATAATCTGTGCAGGTTAGTGCGTAGTTGCCACAAAACACAGTTTAAGTCACTTTTTGAGCAAATATTGTTTGTTTGATTCCAAATACACCTAAAGTGTAATATTTATTAAAAGTCAGAATATCCGTGGTTGTTGCATACTTGCTCCAAAACATTTTGGTACCATCAGCTTATGTTTTTTTTGTTTTTTTTTCTGATATCTTTATCGGTAGAAGGGAATAAACTTGACCAGTGGAAAATGTATTCTTCATCGGGATTGCTTATAATTATTCCAAGGAATATATTATCAAGTCATATTACTTAGTGTTTCTCAGAAACAGTTGTGTAATATGTGACTTTCATAATCCCATATTTAAATTTAATGACAATAAAGTGTTCCTTATGATTTGTGTCTACCCTTGTTTTTATTGGTTATCAATCGTCAGAAACGCCGGGTTTGAAATTTCACAAGTCCTAACGAGATAAGTCGGCAGTTGCTCGAGATTATCATGTGAGACGGTGGCAAGGTGGTTGGGGACAGGTGTTGTTGATGCTGAGATTTATTGCACTCAGTGAGTTCCATGGTCCTGTGAAAAACTGATTCTAAAAAGCATTTTTGTCATCAGTTATATTTCTTCAGAACCTAGGCCTGTTACTGTGATGCCATGCAAGTAACAATCCTTCATGTGTTATTACAATTACTGCAGGGACATCAGGTGTGTAAAGCAGAAGGTAATACTCCAATACACCAATTTTTATGGACCATGATTACTGAATATAAAGGAGGATGGCTGATCAGACAGAGTCGGTTAATCGTTGCTAAAGAATAATTCGTTCACGTAAACTTCCAAAAATTCAAGTAAATCTCATTTTGTAACCCCTTTTATCCATAATGTTATGAGTTTGAAGAATCTGCGGATGCCTATTCAGGTGAGGCTCGGACCATTGATTAAACAACCGATTTTGTTTGTATGCTTTAAACATCTAGCTATTTTCCTTCCATTTTTTTATTACCATTAATGCTGTAACAAATTAATAGAAATATTGTCATTCTATCTTGACATTCAGGTATTCTTTTAAACTTGTTTTAGGTTCTCATGACATCTTCAATGTGTATCAAACTTGCCCATCATGCTTCTTGCTTAGTGCAAGTAAGCAAAAGATGTCAATTTAGGTGTGAAGAAAATGTGTTTAGTAAGTCTTGTTTTGCAAATTATTGACCAGAAAGAAGCCTGAATCCTGGAAATGAAAGATCTCATCTGCTCCCTGTGTATTGCACATGACAAATTACAGATGGACATGAGCCTAAACTGTTGGTAGGCGTGGCTCAGTCTCTCTGTGATAGCATATTATATAATCAGTTATGACAGATTATCCAATCTGTTATTACAAATTAAATAACCTGTTGTGACAGATTAAATAAGATAAATACTTTTGGTCTCCTTGGAACGGTCAGTGGTTTCATTTCCTTTCCTCGTTTTCTTCCTGTGGCCCGGTATTTTTCCCTAAGACAATGGTGTACGAAAGCCCGTTAGTAATCAGTAATTCCAGATAAATACACAAGGATAATATGTAATTACGGAATAATGAGTCTGTAGGCAAAGAATTATAATTTGCCATCACAGATTATTCATCTGTAACAGAGATATTGACAAATTACAAAAACTACATGGCACCGATCGGCTCCCGTACACGTCAATTACCGGCGTTCTTATATTTCGCAATCAGGGAATTCCCTCTGTTGACATCGTTCCTTTCAGTGTCACGGCCGCGTACTCACAGTGAAAACTGCTACCAGACACCGTTGGAGAAATTACCTCAACCCACATTTTTCGAACAGATTAACGTCAGGATAGGCAAAGAATCTATTAAATCCTTCAAGTTTTACCGTGTGAAGTAAAGAAATACTGAAGGTAAGCCGTTATGCATTTTTTCTTTCAGATATGCACAGTATCATATGAAATCCTATCACACCTGGGACCTCGACCGGCGTCATGTAGTCCCCACTTGTTTGGAAGTCATCAATTGTATATGTGCCTAGGCTGCTTAAAGAGGCTCATTGAGTTGTTTCATGATATTCACTAAATTTTTCTAAACCTGTCAAGTTTCCTTCACATGCAGATCGGAAGA
>VJOZ01007750.1:0-10656 GCA_009801055.1 Stichopus horrens | reverse complement strand
TCTGTCTGGGACAAGCCAGAAAAATTTGAATCTCTCAGGAAAATGCTCATAAAATGTCAACTTTGAAAACAAAATACCAAAGTGAGCTGAAACAGCTATGCCATTCTATAATTTCACAAACAGAGATGTGTGAGTGTATCACGCCCCCTTATTCTTTGAAAATGAAAATGGTCCACCAGCTAGACTCACAGTATAAAAATCTGCGGACTGTTCCAAGAAAGGCTGCTCGAAATCTTCTTCGTATACAGTCCTGGTTTCAATACCGAGGACCATCAGCATCTGGCAAGCATTCTTCACTGCTAATCTGTCTACCACTTCTCCCCGCCTCTCTCTCATCACCATGTCAAGGAGGGTCTGCTGGAGGTGCTCCCTGATGTTGCCATACCTCACCACCTGGTCACGGAAGATCTTTAGTCCAAGGTTATACACATTGTCTACGTTGTTCTGTTGTACATAAACCCTATCCTGTTGCGGGTACAGGTAAGCAACAAATAAACAATTACGTTTGTTATGTTATACTTTTTTTTTTGTTTCTTCGGCAAGCAGTGAAGCATTACAGGGCTATTGCACACCAGGTACAGTAACTAGCTGGGCTAATGTTAGGCCTCCCCTATGACCGCAGCGTTGAAACGTTACTGTACGTAGACGTAGGCCTATGTATCTATGAAATCTTAGACCCGTGACCCTTTTCAATTAATAACATGAAACTTCTATCGCTTTTTTGAGATGCACAAAAAATCATCCTAGGCCTGTGTAGTTTATTGAAAATGAATGGAGGAACTACCAAACCATTTTTAAACAAACCGGATTAATTCCACAGCAGCCACGTGTCTGTGAATAATTCTGAAACACTTGGCTATGGCTCAAAGAGCACTGTGCGGTAATGAGTGCACACTTTCTGTGGCAGAGGAAGACCATGACGGCAAGTTTTGCATAGTTCCTATGAGAACACTGTTTCACCAGCACCACTAGAGAACATATGATGATTATGCATGAGATAGTTCAGGTTGTCCTGTTCCAAATAATCCATTTCTTATGGACACACAGGAGACCAAATTAAGGATAGATGCATTCACTGCCCTCTTTGTCTTGATGAACATAAGTTGTAAATCATAACTTTCAAGCAACTGTTAATATTTGACATGCAATGATTTCACCCACTGCTGACATTACTCTTCTCTGTGTAAACCCATCCTGGTGGGGGGAGCAAACAACGTGGGTGGACAATTAAGATTATTGATGATCTTACATGATTACTGATCATCCTACACTTTTTACTTTTACAGTTTCTTGACAGCAGGCAAATGACAAATAAAAAGTCACATAGATCTGCTATAAACATATCGTAAAGTGAGTGACTGAATGTCGTTGTAGAGAAAAATTTTATAACAGACTCCCTAAACCAAAGTTACTTTTTACAGTCTCTGATTGAACAACAAAACTAAGACTGCAAGCGTCACTAAAACTTAAACTGCAGAGAGATGATTGCTGTAGGTGCCAGGATCAATAATCATTCCAAAAGTTGCCACCAACTACTCATTGCAATTCACAACATAAAGACAGAGGAAGGAGGAGGGAATGTGTCTGGCAAAGGCTTATTTCAAGTGAACTAAAAGACCAAGAGAGCACTGTTGTACTCACCATGTACATGAGGATATCTCTGATCATCACCATGGCTGTCTGGTGGTCATTCCAGGCAGCATTCAATGTCTGCAGGAAGTTATTGTTCAGTGAGTTGAGTATTTCCACTCTCACCTGAAAGCAAGACATAGTAAGTTCAAGTTAGCAACTGCAGTCAGGCAACGTGTGGATTGCAAGGGACAACCTCCACATTGAAGATGCATGTATGTAACATTACAAGGAGCGAAAACCAGAAAAACATGCATTTACTGTGAACCATAAAAGACCATCCCTTCTACAAATATCAGTCACATAACATTGAAAGAATTCTGTTCAGTCACTGAATACATTCAACACCTGCCTTTAGGGGAAATATTCCATTTTTGTTTGAACTGCAAATCTCGACAGATCAAGGTGATCTCAGAGTCTATTCTGACCAAACCCTTGGCATATTATGCAAAACAACCAGGATACATTTGCTTCCTGCATATAAGCTTATGATTAGGGATGACAAACAGAAAATCCTTCAAACATCCATTACCTTTTCAACAAGATGAGAGGTAACAACATCTCGTAAACCTTTGTAGAGTCTTTCTCCGTGCTTGTGAAGGACCATTGTATAGGCATTACGATAGAGTTCTTCAAAACTCAGACCGCTGTTGTTCTTCCTCTGAATTTCCTGGATTGCATTATGAAGTAGATCCCATATATTGGCTACATACTTCTCATCCATGCTTGTCTAATGCAGAGGTGTGGGGGGAGAGACAAAATTTTATTGATTGCTGGTGAAACAATTCATTGCCCATTTTGAGGTTTGTTTATCAACTATTCATTGTATAAATGTAATGTTGTGACAGTGAATTTCACCCAAAGAGAAGTGGCAATTCTCTGAGCAGATAACAGAAATTCAAAAACTTTGCACATACTGCAAACAAGGTAATGCCAAGCAAAATAACCATGTTGTTGGGGTGTAATATTGTTTGACTAACGTCCCATCTGCCAACAGATTTATATCTCTGATGGCCAACAGGTGAAAATGTACAAAGATCATGGGAACACACATTTCAAATGAACCACTGTCTAGATAAAAATTCAACAATTATTGGTGAGACACTCAATCCAAACATTGACTTAGAAGAATATATGTAACCATACAAAATAACTTACAACTATTGCAGGTAAACACCCTAAAACTTTTGAGAAAATTTTTTTTTAATCAATCAAGGGTCATTCGCAGCAATCGAGACAAAGGCATGTTAAATAGACAACTTAATGCCCACAACTCATATGCAAGTCCTTGGGATAACCTAATTCAACAA
This sequence comes from Stichopus horrens, assembly GCA_009801055.1. Taxonomy (NCBI): domain Eukaryota; kingdom Metazoa; phylum Echinodermata; class Holothuroidea; order Aspidochirotida; family Stichopodidae; genus Stichopus; species Stichopus horrens. The sequence goes on along the minus strand of VJOZ01007750.1, from coordinate 7,717 downwards.
CTGAAATGAGTTAAGAAGTTTTGAAAAGGTCTACTCTAGTCCCAGGCTAGTGTTTTAAACCTTAACAATGCTTAACCCAGTTATGCAAGATGAAGAAATACTTACAGGAAATGCCCTGATCCTCATTCTGGTGTCTTTTCGTGGTCTCTGTGTCATAATAACTGATGTGATGGATGCCTCTCAGAGTACTCTCCGTAAAACTTGTGACCAACAAATGGTAGGCCCCTAATGCTGGCTTCTGCTGGCTAAAGGTACTGTCTACTGAATACACCCCCCACTGTCCTACTCCTAAGCTACACTTTAAGGCCAAGGTGGGTATGGATTATGATTTACTGTTCCGCTGCTTTTGCACTTGGCCTTTGCTGAGCACCAGTGTCACAGGGTAGATGATACAAACATTAAGTTAGGCCTTTTAGGCTTAGCCAGGGTCCCCTTTTGTTAGTATTGGCTAGGCTAGCCTAAATGTTGTTTATCACTGTTAGACTAGAGTTAGTCCTTCAAGTTCAACACTGAACTTATGCGCGGAGTGCCGAGCAGTTCAATTTAACTTTTGTAAGAAAATCTCTCTCAATTGAAAGTTTGCAGCACTTGCAGTCAGTCACTTTCACTTTACAGTCTCGAACTTGCTGAACGTAATGCTGGAAATTGAATATTATCATCAAGCCTAAAGTTAGGCTAAGTTAGGCTGGACCCTTCGTGTACCGAAAATATAATAAGCGAATAACGTTGTTTGCTACTGCTGTAATACGTTATTTTAAGAGAAAGAAACACCGCTGCATGAGAACAGCTTGTAATACAAAGCGTCAGGAAATGGTGCGTGTTTCTAAGACACCATAATTTGAGTTGCTGCCATTAGCTCCAGCACTGGTGTCCTATTTTCAGTCGGCCATTGTCAGTCAAGCGATGCATATGCGGGGGTACGTACGGTTAGTGGTGCGATACATACTGTACATATTGCAGGAGATACTAAGAAATCATCCTATGTTGTGAATAGAGCTCAGTGATTGTCAATGTACACGGTACACACTAGCTAGTTGTGTACCGTCTGAAACTTTAGATTTAGAATTTCCATTTGGTTTAACGAAATTACATTCAGACACACATTTTAATGAACTACAAACCTTACACTTATTATATTTTTAACTATATGAAAAATTTAACTTTATTCCAGCCCCTGTCTCAATGTTATTGATTCTTTTGCTTTACATAAACAGCTAAAAATATAATATTTTTAAACTTCATATGTTGCACGAGTCAGACATATGACGTCATCAACACTGTAAGAATTTGGTGTCGGTGTCCTATTTCATGAGAAAAATTCAATTCAGTTGTATGTTTACAAGAGGAAAGGAGGTATACATCATTTTTATTTAAAACTCTTTGCTTTCATATGTTGTTATGATAAATGAATGCCTTTCCCTGCAACTCGAAGTTTACTTTAGCGATCATTATTTACAATGATTGTAGTTGTGTGGTAGTCCCATACAGAGTAAGAATGAACTGAGCCAAGGTAAAACTTGTACTTTGTAACTATATAATGTAGGCCATTTGTTGGGATTCAGAAAGCTAGCATATTTACCAGACTCATTTCTGAGTGTAGTGGACAGAGGTTCACTCATAGTTTTAACTTAACTGTTGTGTTGGCATTAATGCTGAATGTTCTGTGGGCCCCAAGTCTGACCTTAATTATAGCAGGAGAACATGAAGTAGTCTAGGGAGCTAGAAAGATGCCAGCTGCCAGCATGGTTATGTAATTTAACAGACAGTGCCATGGTCAAAACAGAAGAGGACATCATTGTTAATTAATATTACCTACCCTAGTCATGCAAAGCTTTTAACATTTTAAGCCAGTGGCATGAGCCATGGCATACTGTTTGTTTGTTATCAGTTGATAAACATGTAAATAATGTGCCTAGAGGCTCATGAAAGGTCATTGACTAAACAGGTAAGGCTGTAACCAAACTAAGCAGCGTGATAGAGTTTAGTCTTTTAATAAACATGGTGATGACTATCTGAAAGATGAGACAGATGTTTATTTAATCATGCAGCCTTGCTTAAATTAGCCTAGTAAAGTTTGCTGTAAATACATTTTGCTGGAGAGGTTAATCACCTTATTTGCAGAAGCTGCCCATTTTGCACATTTCCAAATCATAATTTTAACCATTTCATGGACTTGCTTGTCAAAATTTCTGTTGCTAGCTTGTTCACAGTCAAATTTGCATACAGGATTTGTTTGCAAGGAAACTAATTCTGTAAATGATTTTGTCATGCTTATGTTATGAGGAGTGCAAAATTTGCATCATTAACTCAAGCAGGTATTACCTACCAATGATACCTATGAAGGATAGTGGATGGATACAGAATGAAAGGCTTTAGTAGTAGCCTCACGATAGTGAACTTGAAAGCTCATTTGGGACACAGTCATAGTAGAACCGGCATGCTTGCACAGCTGAAGTAAGTCAAGAGTTCCAAGGCTTGCAAATGCAGACTGTACAGAAGTTATTGTGCACACCAGTACAGCAGAGGAGGTGGATGACTTTCTTTGATTTTGAGCCTCTGGCAATTGTGTTTAGGCCTACTCTGAAGTTGAAAAGCTTGGTCACAGCGGGATTGTACATATTGGCAATAATCTTGTAAGCTTCAATTATATCACATCTACAGTAGCTCTCCTGTTCATCAATGTTGGTAAATTTAACCTATTTAAGCATTCTGACTTAGGACAGGTGTGATAAGGTCGGAACTGTAGCTTTGTTGCTTTCCTTCGGATACTTTCAGTTGAATAAATATGCTTTTTCAAATGTGGAGACTATACAGTTGGTGAATTCAATGTGTGGCTCGACAAAGGCTTGTAAGTGATGTACAAGGGATGTTTCATCCAAATAAGTAAAATGTGTTGGCTAGTAGAAGTAAAATAACAGATTTGAAGGTACAATTCTTGTTCACCAGCTTGGGTCAAATTGTTCTAAAAATTAACTTGAAGGCAGTGACTCATATTTAGCTTGGGGTAGCAAAATTCTGGTATACATCTTCATATACTAAGGCAACCACAAAATGACTTGAATAGACGCCTGCTTATCCTATTCAGTAGAGGCTATTCAGTCTATTCATTTCCCTTCTGATGTCTATTCATCTGAGTTTGAATGAGAGACTTACAAGAAGTATCTCCCAAAATTGTCATTTGGCTCTTCACATGTGATTGATAGCAAATGATAGCAAAATTAAGAGATACAGAGTAGATGTTATTACACTACAATGTATGGGGCCATTTTTTTATTACATTATGTGGAGGAGTTTCACTGCAGACAAGCTGTGGGAGGGACTAGAAGTAAATGGTTGGGAGAAATTAGAACTGTCTGGGGTAATGAGTCACTGTCTTTATTTTTTAAACGAATAAAGTTATTAAAAGTACAGCTGAAAATTTTGAACTCGAGTGTCACATTATAGCTTGTTGGTTTTAAAAGTCTGTAGGTTTTTGATATTTGTTCATAATTTTAAGTCTTTATCTTCAGAATATAAATATCAAACACAGTATCGGACAACTTGTGTGGCCCAACTGCTTGTATGTACTAACAGTTTCGAGCACACCTGAAGTAAATACCAAGTCAAGTAGCCACAGATACATTACAGTGTCATAGGAGACCTGCCTGTGCAGTTTATTACTGGTCATATTCCATATTCCATATATATATATTGAATCTCCATAAGATGTTGACAGTCAGAACTTTTACAAAAGCATATTTTTTGTCTCTTTTTCCTTGTCTCTTTTTTTTGCAGGAACTTCCTTGATGCTATCTTTACCTCCCTCCCACACCTCAAATGAGAAACATGCCATTTCTTCATTGTAACCTTCCCATCAGCCTTTACAAAGAGTATTAGTGGATTTGGTACACAGTATCCAAGAGAAGTCCAGATTGTTGGCTGTAAGGATTGACAGAGAAGCTAGACACATACTGAGAGTTTAATTCCTACGGAATACAGTATGCACTTATCATGAAAGTCCATACATTTTTGTCATTAGCCTGCAAATCTAACTCCTGTGACAGAGAACCATGGTGTGGCAGTGTGTTTGTGAGAGAACGGAATATCCAAGCTGCCTGACAGAAGTTTTGCTCTCATCTGGTCACTTTCGGTCCGAAAATCTGAATCACTGTCCATCACAGTGAAATTTGTGAAAGCTTCATCATCATAATTTCTGTGAGGAGGGGAATGTCATTTCAGACTCTGGAAATGATGACGAGAAAACTTTATCCACCTGTGATTATCGGTCTGAAGGAGAACTAGTAGTTAGGCATCTGCCTGCCCCTCAGGGCAACAGTCACCATATCATATAACAATCGAGAATTGAACAACATCCCTGTACAAACATGATTCGTATGGACATATACAGAGTAAAGTAGTCACACGGCAGAGACAATCAAACCCTCGGATGGTTTGGGAGTGTGTGATCAGTGAAACATGGCAACCAGTTACTATCAACCAGAGAAGTGGGTCTCCTACATTCCAGCTTGTAAAGTCATAGGGGTCAGGAGGAAACTGCTCCGTGGAAGCAGACTCTTGAAAAGGAAGACCCTGTTCTCATCGTCTGATGGAAGAGACAGATTTCAGCCGAGTGCCAAAGAAGGATGGATTCCAAATAACTTGCTCGGCATCTTCAAGAAGCGCAAGTTCCCAAAAAAGGTGAAGATCACCTTAACACCAGTGAGACTCAAAGAGACCAATGCAACCACACAGTGGACAACCTGCACAAGGAATGTGGCACCAGACAGTCCAGGCGAGGACATCATTAGCGAAGGTGTTTTGACAAAGAAATGCAGGGTAGAACTTGCAGATTGTAAGCAACCACAAGTCAATTCAACGCCAAAGACATCAACCGAAGACAGCACTCAAGGAGCTGGCAAAAAGGAGAGGATAGACTGCTTCGAAAATTCTGTTAAAAAGCCACAAGGATATACTACTCATGACAAGGTACAGGAGGACTGCAGTAACAGTCCAAAGAAAGTTGGTGCATTGTTTGAACCCTCTGTGATGGAACCTGATGGTGTGCAGTCATCGGTTGAGTCGAGGACCACATTGACAAATGGGGTAATGGAAGTGAGGCAATTACCTCTTAAGTACCAGAACCAAATAGATAATTTGAAAATATCACTTAAAGAGATGCACCGGAACCAGCGAAAGGAGAAAACGGACTCTCGTTTGATGACAGGGTCGGACATCCCAGACAGGGGAGAGGCCAAAAGTCTGTCACTGACCCTTCGACCTCTTACCACACCTAATGGCCGCCATAGGGCCTCAAGGAGTTTGATAGAAGGGTCAAGGTTTGTGGAAAATAGTTGCAATAAAAAAGTCAAAGAGGCTGTTAATCTTCCAATGTTATCTTCAAAGTTAAACAATGGTGCCCTTGTGGCACCAACCTCGGAGAATGGTGATCGCGATGAGGATGGTGACTACTCTCTCAGTAGCGATGACGACGTTATCATTGAGTCAATTCAAACTCCAAGAGCCTTAACTCGTAAACAGATCACTTCATGTATATCAGGTATGACGTTGGAAATCTTGGTTTTTCAGTATTTTCATGTGTTTTTGGTTTCTTTGAAACTGTTGATAGGTTTCCTTACAACCTGCGATATTTCTAACATGTAACTAATGAACATTTGAACAAACAGCTAGTTGTGTGATGGGTCACCTTAATCTAAGTTTGGAGCATGGCCTGCCTCCGGGATATACTGTACACAACATTTACTAGCATTGAACAACTTAGTTAACAACTAGTTGCAAGCAATACTTGGTGACTTTTAGACCAAACAGTTATAAGTGTAGTCTAGTTCTTCATCTGTTAACCAACTAGTTTTTGGTTACGATGAAAAGAGAAACCAACCTTGGCATTACTGTGTGTGCATATGTATTTGTGCTTGGGTTTGTAAAGGGAGATACTTAAACACAGTAACTCTAGTGTGACCAGGGCTTTACATAAACCTAGGCATATGTGTCAGTAGTCCTGTGTCAAATCTTTCATTGAATAATTTCAGAAAGAAAATTCTCAGTAAAATATATCCACATAGCTTTTTTTTTCATCTCTNNGAAGCTCCGACTTTAGAATTTGTTAGGCAAAAATTAAAATCCATTTTTGGTGAGAAAATAATGCCATGGTAAGTTGATAAGCCAGATAGCCGATTTTTTTTCTCTGTTTTTTGTGACTGATTTCTTCCTCCTATAAATTTACCAAAGCTATGAATAGAAGTAGGTTTTGCTATGTAATAATAAAGGTGTTCATTTTGTCCAATGATATCCTTGAACTTGTTGTATCTGTATATTGGATGTACCAAGTTAATAGTGTATGCTTCTTTATCCTTATATGTAATTTATCCTTCATCCCTTATATGTAATTTGTGTAACAGAACAGTTTCTTTCATATATCTTTTTATCAGTATATGATAGTTCATTTTGTGTATAATTAGCATGTAACTACGTGAACAGAAAGTGTTACACCTCGGTTAAACTTGCTCAACTCTTTCCTCTACTTCCAAGAATACTGTTGCTTACACCATGGTGTCAACGAAGTTAAGCCATTGGCTGCAACCCTTGGAAAGTATTATTTCAGCAGGGAAGGATGGGACATTGGGTCAGTTTATGGGCAGTATGATTGGAAACCTGCTTGCATTTGAAATGCTGCACTCTCGTTTTAGTTGGTATTGTGAACACACTCTGCATCATTAATTGCCAAATTGAGGCTGACAGGAAAAGGACAGTCGTACTTGCAGATTCATGGAAATGGTAAACAAAACTTAAAATGTTGAAGACTAGGACATTTTTGCTTCGCAAAAAGCTGTATTTATTATGTCCTCTGCTGCAATCAAGCCTTTTATTAATGAATCAAACCTTTCGTCACTTTGCTGTTGCATTTCTCGCAGGAAACGTCACATTGAAGAACAGTATAAGATCTTGAAATCCAGTCCGTCGGTCCCTTCATTGTTACCCATGCAACAAGACCAGGGTCTGGTGACGGTCGGCAAGTACTCTATAACAGAAGCGGACCTGTCGAGCCTTGAGGAGGATGCCTGGTTGAATGATAACGTAAGATATACCGATATTTTTAAGGCCCTCTATCATGTCAGATGTTTTGAAATCATACCTGCAAACTTGAACTTGATAGACTTGCCCCCTTGAATACGGCTTTAAAGAGTCGTGCCGAGCGATGCTTTTTCGGTGGAGTGTTTGTTGTTTCCTAAAAACACTAACGACTGTTTATATTTTCATAAGCATTATACCTCACGACATATGTACTTCATATTCCCACTGGCCGCTATTCTTGCTCTCCCTGGCTTTTCCTCTTGAACATATCGTTTCATTCGCTTACATTTAAGGACCTCATTACAGATGCACATCATTTCCGTGGGTCCCTTTTGTGGTGCTTTTCCATGGGTCTCTCGAATGAGCATTGTATCTACCTCATACATGGTGGATTGCTTTAGTAAGTGAGCCTATTCAACCATCGCTTCGCAGATACATAGTTTGGTAAACTCACTTAATGTCTTCCACAGATTATTAATGCCTACTTCCAACTTATCGCAGACGAGTCACCCATGGAAGTATTCGCTCTGAGCTCTTTCTTTTACCAGGTTTACAGCAGGAAAGGCTTCACCCACGTCCAAAGATGGCACAAAAAGGTAAACTTAATCACCGTCAAGTGTCAGTTAAATGGAGATATTGAGTATTTGTT
>VJOZ01007745.1:0-13087 GCA_009801055.1 Stichopus horrens | reverse complement strand
CACACACTGCAAATTACTGGATCCGCCACTGCTTACAAGCCTGGGAAATGCCTTCTCTGGCTATCTTAGGGGTTGCAATATTTCAAAATTTTCTGTATGCTCCGTGCCAACCGATGGTGGCACTCCGCTTAGATAGTCTTTCGGCATGTTTGGCCCCCCTTGTTAAATAATCCTTGCTACGCCACTGCTTAAGTGGTTATTGTAGTTCCTAGGTTTTTTTCTCTGCTTCCAAACAGTAAATTTGCTTGTTTTTTGGGCTGATACATCATTAAGTCCTTGAGCAAATTACATTTCATGTTCAAACTTTTTGAATCACAAAAGGTCAAGTACTTTATACTGCTATCCATTTATCTGTTTGGCAATTGACCTTTAAATAATATTGCTAGTGTAAGATACACCTGTACATATCTTTGGTTGTTTCAGTCTATTTATCCATTTTGTTTTACAATCTTAACTTTGCTTATTTTGTTGTAGTTCTTTGGTTTTTTATTTGACATGATTGAAATAAACTGAATCACAAAGGGAACTGAATATAACCATTGATGAGAAATTGCTCCTTAAGAAGGCACACAGTTCTTTTTTAGTACACCCCAATCATATACACGCAATCACACACTTTGAAGTGTCTCGTGATGGATTCCACAAAACATCAAATTATGTTGCTCTAAGTAATTCTGTTTTTCTCCGATTTTCAATCACATGCAATACACTTCCTAAATGAATTAGATCATTGCTGTTCAACTTATCATGTGCTAGAAGGAATAATATCTTGTTACGTATGTTATGATTACGTACAGAACGATACGATCAGATCTGTTTCTGATCAACTGATCCAGGTCAAGAGGTTTGCTTTTTCACTTGATTCACCACAGTGAATGAGATCATGCTTGGGTGATCAACCAACAAGTCTAGGGCCACGAACTTGCAGAAGAATGACTTTTCACTGACAGCTGGCTCTTACAGTACAGTCAATGCACACTCCTTAGTGCAGGTGAAAGTTCACCATGAGCTTTCACACTGAACATATTTTGGTCAACTGCATAGGATCTTATTTATTTATCCCACTCATAGAATCAAGATTTGATGATGAAAAAGGAATTCTTATTCCACACATGGCAAGATGTTGCTATAGGACAATGATAAATAAGACTTGGATCTGATCTGGGATAATACTGCAGACTTGTTTGAAAGCAATCACAGGGAAAAGTTGCTAGAAGGATACAAGCAGTGGAGACTTATTTAAATTCCCCGGTTCCGGCATTTTTGAACCATGTAAGATCAACATACAGCTATCCGAAAGCATTGGTATGATGCTGTACATAGGGTATATGGCAACTTAAGTCACGACTTATACTTGTAGGCCTTTGTTTTACAGGTCTTTCCACCAGTATTTTAGTATTACAGACTACAAACACTTTTTGTGATTAAAGGTTAATCAACCCTGGACCTTGTTTTAACCGTAGGATCATGCACAATCAGGGGTTAATGCACCCTCGTGCATCCAGAGATAGCATCAACCCTGTGAGTGCAGTATGCTTCAGTTAATACACAGGTCCAAAGTTAACCTTGTTCATACATACAAATGAGATTTTGATAGAAAAGGACAAAAAAGAAAGGATTTTGGTTCTTAAATAACCGCATTTTTATTGAAAAGAAACCCTGAGAAAAGGTGAGCAAATTTACAACATATCAGCAATATTAGTGCGTGAAACACAAAGTAACACTCAAACGAAAAGAATAACAATAAGCGCAACAATTGACATAGCAACAATGCATGTTTAGTTAGTTTGCTCCTACATAGTGTACTAATGTGAGCTTACCGTGGTCAGTGTACATTCAGTTCACCGTGCAGTGTGTGCGAAACTCGCAATGCTTAGTTACAGCTTTAGGGACTTCCTTTGTGGAATTTGCCTACTATGATTAAACCAAGACAGTTGCAGATTTGTTGAATGTACATTCCGAGAAGGCTTGGACATGTCCAATGTCTCACTCTCAGCCCTAACAGCAGCAATACTGGAAGACTTTCTGTGTGTGGACCTTAATTTGCAATACTCTGTATGACTGTGATAGTTTTATTTCATAATAATAGTGTATGCGTGTATTAACGGTCACTGCACAGGATGTGATAATCACATAAATGTACAGCAACATACCTTCAATCTCTCCAATGATGCAAGCAATGTTTTTTTTTCCTTTTTATCCTTTTTTTTAGCTGTCTGCCAAATTTTTCCAACTGATGGATTTATTATGTCAGCATTAGTTAAAAGTAACGACTCTCTGTTGACATTGAAGCCCTAGGATTGACATAAAATGCATATCATCCACAAATCTGCTGTAGGTATTTTCTTTAAGGTGATTGATCAGGAAGTGGTGACGGTCAAGTTGAGACCCATTGGCCTGATTCAAAAACCTTCCTTAGCTCTGCATGTGTTTAACTTTATGACAGTGACCACAGGATAGCCTCATGCAGTTACCACAACTTGAACATATGTGCAAACTTAGTTGTGTAGTCTGAACTGGTTTAACTGTGCCTGATGGACTTGTAACAACAAAGATTATTCATTTGCTTTGCATAAGTTCTTTTATTATCTTACATATTTTGTAGATGAAATGACTTTCAAACAGTTTTAATTAAAATGATATCGAATAGTTTTTTTCAATGTAAGACAAGTGCTGTAGGTTAGATGCTTCACTCAGAGAGTGGGCATTTTTTTAATAGAGTAATAGATATGAGGCTGTTGTTGAGGGTGTTTTGGAGGAGAACTCGATTACAGTATGTGTAACCATCCACTTTGAAAGGGGTCAGGTATCTGCATATCTGTGTATCACTGTGTATCCGATATGCCTATGCTGAAGTTCCACTGCCTAACAAGTGGAACTACAGCATAGGCATACCACAGCATATGCATCAATACAAGTCCTTGATGAGGAAGGGAGGGAGGGGTTAGAGGCACAAGTCTCCCATAAAAAGACCTCCCTTTTTTTTTGCTGCACACTGTGTAGTGCTCCTGCAGAAATTCAGATATTGTATTTTCCCAACAAAAAGACCCACAAATTTTCTGGTGCTCCATGCTTTATATATGTATTGAAAATATTTCAATTTCCACAGGTCACTGATGTTTAACTCCACATGACCACCCTGGTCCCAACAGGAGTGCTGCCTTATCTGTAACCCAGATTTATAGCCTTTTACCCTTTTCTGGAACCTGGCACTGCCTCTGCACAAGCTCCAGTTGATATTCATTGTTGGTGGTGGCCTCACTTAGACATTTCAGTGATGGTAGGGGGACATTTAGGCTCGGCTCCGTAATGAAAAAAGGGGAGTGGCTTATGCTGTGTCTGGCCATGTGAGCAGCTTGAAAAGTTAAAAATTGTTTTGAACACTCCACACCAAATGATAGTGGCACTATGCTTAGATATTCCTGTGGAGAATCACTCTCCCCCACCCCCTACCCACCAGTATATTTTCGTTCCAACATCCCTGAGATATGTTAAGTTGGATCTTGGTTTCTTTACCAGCACAATTGTGTTTCATTCAGAGAAGAACAATGGTCTGTGCCAACCAAGTTACCCCATATAGCTGCGCTGCATTCACTACTACATTTCCATTTTGTTGTGCCATGTGGAGCTTACTGTATAACAGTAATTTCGTTATTTGGAGTACTCGTCTTGATAAATACCTGGGGTATGAGTGTTTCCCAACCTTTCTGGAAAGAGCTTTGCTGGTTCATATTTTAGATTTCAGGTATGATAAATGCACATAGATAAATTGTTTCTTACAAGATAAATATCTACACAATGCACACCTGTATGCATTTTCTACCAAATGTTCCAATTCCCCCACTTGACATTCATATGCAACCTTTAAATCATGCCTTGATTCCTTCTGCATGCAATTGATGTCTGATTACAATTTCATCTCTTGTTTTTCAGAAGAGGATTGGGGGTTGGCTTTGCTTTGTTTGTTTTTTTTTTTGCAATTATATTAAAACACGTAACCTATTTACCTCATTTTAACATGGCAACCAGTATAAGAGAAGCAAAATTTCACTGTCAACCGTCCTTTCCTACATTCCATGTTTACATAGTGTACTACCACTGTGAGCAATGATGGGTATGTGCCTGTGTTGTGTTGTTTGTTCTGTTCTGAGCAAGCAGAAGTAATTGAAGCGTAATTATTCAAGGGAAATCAACATAGAGGCAAGACTGCTCTGTCGTGTCTATTGGAATGAAAGACAAATCTTGATCAGTTGCCATCAGTTTGTGTGTAGTTTAATAAAATTGGCTGTTCTCACGATTTAAATTATTGAATAGTGTTAAATGCAGCAGCCAGTTGAAAGGTTCAGTGATTTGCCACTCATCTTACATTGAACTGTGACACCTACAAATTGTCGTTTCTGAAAGGGAAAAAAAACAAGAAACACTGCAACAGAGGTGCAAACATTGAACAATGCTCTGGATTTAGTTTTTGTCAGTATAATGGGTGGAGCAACGTTATTATGTAGGTCAACTCATCCCAAATAGTGTCACATACTGTATATTGTTTGACTGTGAAATGGACAGAATCATTAAATAATCAGGGCATGTACGCTGATTATGGTTGGTGCACATCACCATATGTGCCTTAATTTGCAAAATGATGGTGTAATCGTATGGTACCCACCTACATGAGGTAGTCCAACCAGTATTTTTTTACGCCGTATGGGAAATGCTGGTCTTGGTTGTCCCTTAATATGCAGAATGTTGCACTCAGTCACCTATATGATGTTCAACTATATATGAGCACGTTTCTTTAAACGTACACTGCCATTTCTTTCTTGCTGGCAAGGAACAATCAGTTCTCCTTGGAGTAAGTGCAGTGGTTTTGAATTTTGGAATGATCTTTGTTGCCTTCCTCTATCTCCATTGTGTTACTGGAGAGCCAAGACCCTGAGACAGACTTGCGGAATAAAAAGCTTTTCTGGAAAGTTATTATTTTTTTTAAATCAAAGCTGTATTTAGCACCATGAAGGCAGCTGAGGTATGGATTTTAGGATTTGATAATTTTTTATTGAGCATAGTGTAGAATTGTGTATGGTTTATGTTTTTTTTATATAATCTTTTCTTTTCTAGAATGCTGATCTTACTCAGTTGTTATGTTTTTTTTTTCATTGTTACTGATATCAGTCAGTTCATGTTACTTGTTATTCTGTTGCTTACTCAAAAGCCAAGCTGCCCATAGTTTTAACTGCACTATTTATGGTAAACATTCTACTGTGTCATTGTTTGTATTCTGCTTTAGACTAGTGCTCGACCTATTTTTCCTAAATGATCTTTTATTACTTTTTAATGTGCTTCAGTTTTCATCTCAAGAGTGGCTCTACAACAGTCGCATTTTTAAGAATTTCAAACTCATTCGATAGTGAATAAAGAGTCATGTGAAAGTTTGCCAAGAGTAACTGAATATCTTTCTTGCTTTCCAAGATCACAGAGGAATTGTTAAATGAAATTGAGAATCTGAAGTAAAAGAAACTGGGTCAGGCTGTTTAAATTGAAACTGAGTAGTGAAATATGTCATTTTCACCAGGTGACTGTTGTGGCAGTGTCTTTGGATATAATCATATTACAAAGACAATTCATTGTCTTTATTTTCACTCCACTCAATATGCTTACCTGTCGCAACAAATGCACTGTAGTTACATGTGTGTAATATGTTCTGTTCTGTACTTTGACGGGTATTCCTACTTACCACCATGCAGATGCTTTGTCCAAAATTTCTTTTGTTTCTTTTGTATAAAGCCAAGTTTAGCTTTTATGATAAGGGTCACGTAACATATGAAGATCATCAGTTCATGTTGCAGTGCTCTAGAAACTTTACTTGGTAGGAAATTGTTTTGTTAACTTTTATATTGTCCTTGGCAATATCTTTCATTAATATAACGATAACTACTTTTAACACGTTTTACTCTCCACTGCAGGACATGCCAGGCTTCAAAGTCCGGTACTCCAAATACCGGCACGTCTATGGCCAGCCATTCCGGAAAGAAAAATGCTATGAGTCTATAGTCATGAGTAAGAATACCGCCGATGGTAACTACTGCGCCGTAAATCCAAAATATCTTGCTATCGTCACAGAATCTGGAGGCGGAGGATCATTTATAGTTGTTCCTATTGAAAATGTAAGTCACATTCATGGTTCTATTGTCCAAATAATCAATTTTGGCCCCTGACACTTGGTTGCATATATATTTGCATTAATCCCACTTCACTGTGAGAGTGTGTTCTATGACTCACAGATCAACCTGCATAAAGTTTTACACTGGTGTTAGATGTTTCATATTGTTAAAATTTTAGTAATGCAAACTATGTGTGACTTATTATTGAGAAAACATTTGAACTACATTGCATTGATTTAGTGAATGTTTATGAACAGTCCCAAGAAAAACACACTCTGCAGCTAATGCTGATTAAGGATCCATAGAGGAAGGAGGGTGGCCAATTTAAATATTCATGATTCAGGTCATGACAGTGTATACAACTTTTTCAATATTTAGGGCCAGTAGTCCTAGAACACACTCAGAATTATTTAGGAAATTTTAATTTCTCGCAAATCAGACTCTCTTTGATGGTCATGATTTTGTTGAATAAATTTTGTCACCACTGCTGTTCATCGTTTACACTAACGTCAACATGGCGTCTCAGCAAATGAAAAAGGCTTGATATCGAAAAGCATGTCTACATAATAGTGTAAAAATATTCAGCAAGAGCTACTTGAAACAGTGTAGCAAATAGGCAGTCAACACAGTTGCAAGCTAACCAGAATTATCTTGGAGATCTTTTACAATGCCTGTACACAAGTGAAATTTGTTGGTAGGGGTGCTGGTAGGAATTAATTGCACTCTACATTTTGCACACAAACAACTTCTGTCCAAATAAGGACATACGGTAAAGGTTGTACTTTTTAATACAGTAGCAGGGCAAACCTGCAAAATGTAATTGACCACTGTAATCTCATGGACTTTACAGCGACAGAATACCCTTATAGGCCTGCTACTTTGTCCTCCAAAATTCATAGTATTCAGCCATTCGGTGATATGATACACATGCTCACCAGCCTGTTTGCTCAAATCAAACCGTTCCCCCCAAAACATGTATGCTGACACCACTAGTTATGAAAATGATAACCATATGGAAACCTTTGACTCAGTTATCACTCTTTTGAGAGCACAAGTTTAATTCATGCATGAGTGCCTCTATAATCTCTGCAGGTTTACCTGGTAAAAAAGTGGGTGAATGAGTCTATTTTGACCCCTTGATGAATATGTATTGTATGCATGGCAACGGAATTTCAGACTGTTGAGGGAGAAATTTGGAAAACACTTTTTTATTAAGTACAGAACCAGCTATATTGATCCTTCAAAATTATGGATTCACAAATTCACTAATAGTGCATTGTTTAGTTTCGTACATCCTGCTCTCGAGTATTAAGTTTCAACATGGTTGTCTTTTCCAACCAAACATGAATGATTCCTAGTTCTTGTATCAATCAAAATAGAATCTCAAAGACACTGTAAATGTTCCATTGGTGCTAAACTTGTGTTCTAGCCATGTGTTTACTGAGGGGCACCGGAAGCTAGGATGATGGACAAAACCCTCCCTCATCAACATGAGGAGTGCTACTTGCTATGTTTCGATTCATTACTGTGACCCTAAATCAAAATTCAAACACCAATTTAAGGTATTGAAAGATGTGAATGGTAAGGGAACAAAAGAAATTTGCTTCTCAAGAAAAAAAGTAAGACAGTTTGAAGAAGAAAAAAAGAATATGTGTAGTCAGAGTGATAATGGGAGTTTGATAAGATTTGATACTGTGGCTTAATGAGGAACTTTGAGCTGTATACATAGGTTTAACTTTTCAGTGGAAAGTTAACAGCCCATAACATAAAGGTTATGTAATTTCAAACATGTCAGCTCCCGAAGGAGGAAGCTTACTGCCTTCGTTGAGTCTTACTGCAGTCTACTTATTAGTGTGTGTGAAATTTTGCAAGCATTCAATATAAATTCAAAAACATTTATCAGCATATACTTATCATCATGTTCTCTATTAGTGAAATTACTTGTAGACAGAACTGTTTTTACAGCTTGACGTTTGATATTATTGACAGGAATAATTAATCTGATCTTGGTTTACATTACATCCAGCGTATCAGGAAAAGAGATGTTTCCTGGTTGGTTACACGTAACATGTCAAGATATTTCGTCTACCGCGGTGGTTTTAATCATCATCACACATGTCTCCCCGTATCATTACTCGCCTGACCTCAAGGTCCAAGGTCTCTCTCCACAGTATTATCGCAGATATACACTGATCATGGAAACTGATTGACTGGAATCGTATGGGATGTCAATCAAATCATTAAATCTTTGGTGCAGATGGCTCGTGTTAATTACCATATGAATCACATTTTAGCCTTGATGCCATCAGTGCAAGGCTTGAAACGTTCCATTCAGAGAATATCTGTGAGAATATTTTATCCAGTATTGCATTGTGGTTCGTGACACAAACAGGCCAAATTTCTACAGAATTTTTTTTTTAAAATGTAAAGGTTTCATTTCTTTTTTGTGCATAACAATTCAAGTACATATTTTTTAATACTTTCCAAAGACCTAAAACATCCCAAAACTGCCACACAAAATTTAAACACAAATTATTTCCCCTGTCTCAAGCAATTTCTCAAACTTCACAGAGCAGTTGGATGCTGTTATATGACTTTACCATCTCAGTTATAAGTCATGGTTTCAACATTTGGTGCTGTAGTTTCACAGTGGCAGAGTAGCTACATCATGAATGTGAGAATATATTGGCACTAATAATCAGTTTTAATGGTCAGGACATATTGTAAATGAAAAACTTAAGGGATGGCTTAATTATATTTTGAAGCAATAACACATACATTGAAGGCTCATGAAGAAATCTTTAATTGGTCAATATTTGTGAGGACTTCTCTGATCTAGTGGGCTCTTCATGTAAGAAAGACCATAAATGTTTGAAAAATTCCTCAGTATCAAACTCTAAAAAAGTACATACGAAATATCAACCTCAATTGACAACGAAATCACATACGTTGAGTGAGAAGAACTCACTGTCAATATTGGTTTTCCTAGCTCTAGTTTATGGTTTGCATGGTTGAATATGCTCCAGTCACCTCAAATATTGGTGAGGGCATTTACTTCATGTCTCACTTACCTGTCTCAACACAGCAACTGCACACTATTTTTTCTTTTCTTCAGTGTGGAAGGATCGACCCCAACTACCCAAGAGTCTGTGGTCATTCATCATCTGTGTTGGATTTGAAGTGGTATCCGTTCAACGACAACATCATCGCATCATGTTCAGGAGATGGCTCAGTATGTAACGTTTATTAGCATCATTTCATAAAATTCTTCTAACAAATTCTGAAGTTGGTCTAGCTTTTCGGAACTTTGGACGTCAGAGGGATTTCCTACTTCACTTTTCACATACAACCACCAGTAGATCATTAATGTGAGCAGTTAAAACATGACTAATATCTCAAGATTGGAGTAACGATCGTGTTTCTCGATCAGTAGATTGACTCAGCAAGGACTAGAGAAGCCCTCTGCTACTGACTGATCTTGTAATCAAAAGAAGACTTCCTTTTGACCAGTCCCTTCCTCTAGCTTCCAAAGGTTTCTGACAATTTTTAGGAATATAGTTGTTTTGATCCTTTGAACACAGACTTGAATAGCTCATGAGAATAAAAGTGCACAGTTTGCTCCTGTGATTAAGAAGACACACTTATCCCTGAGTATGAGGTGCAACAATGGAGACTTACTGAGAATGTATTTTTAAGTTGAGATCCATCCAGCCTGACATTCAATTGACTTGTTTGAAATATGTATGCCCTGGGTACAGATCCTCGGATTTTACCCTGCTTTCAGAAATTGTTGAGTTGTGTATTTTCTAAGTTTAAATGTGTGAATATTCAACCAACTCAATTTTTTTAAGTTGGAAGACCACCTTTCAGGTTCTACTGCACAATTAAGCAGTGAGTCCTTGCTAACAATGTGTCTTTGCTTTTCTATTCGATGTTGTCACACACAGGTGATCATTTGGGAAATCCCAGAACCACACATGGAGGAGAATTTGACAGATTACATGGTAAAGCTCCAAGGTCATAGCAGAAAATGTGTGATGGTAGAATGGCATCCGACAGCATCATCCATCTTGGCTAGTGCTGGTTTTGATGGAAAGGTAAATAGTGCTGCAGTAATTACCTGCTTTTAGAGTTAAGTGTATTCTGACCAATAATCAAAGTTCTTTGCAGAACAACAGAGTCTTATCGTCAAACCTTGCTCTCCTACATAAAAAACTTCACAGTATGGAGACTGTGTTTCCCTATTTATCGTAAAAGAAACTGTAAACAAATTACAAGAAATATAAAAATCTCTTACTGTTGGCAACCCTTGGCACAGTACCTTGTACACTTTGCCTTTGGTTTCTTTTTTTTTTTTTTTTGTTAAGCTGACCAAACAAAAGTGGAGAAATGATGGTGAATTCGTAATAAACAATTAAATACAACCAACTCGTGCTCCTGGCAATTCATACACCTTTTTACTGTCAACATCCACATGCAATATCTTTTCCATCTGGAGGTTCTCCCAAAGGGTAAAGGGTGAATTTTGTCCCCTCGATGTAACACAAAGAGAAGGATATCCTCCAAGTTGCCCCAACTACCTCCGATCTTAAAGCTGTCTGGTTTCTTTTCTTTTTGTAATGAGGGTGCATGACTCAAAGACGGTATCCTACCTAAGCTTATTTTTTCATTTGTCAGGAGAAGAAGATCCATGTACAAAGCAGCAAACTAGTAAAACATGCAGATTTTGTGTGCTTTTCTCATTTTGCCATATATTCTGTATTTTGTAAAAGGGGTTTACAGGAAAAGAACTTAAAATTTACTCTGTGAAAAAGAAGGCAAAAATAGCAGTTTTCATACGTAGCAAAATATTTGATCTCCTACTACCCACCTAAACACCCTCCCATCCACATGTCTTCTGTCCCTCCCCCACCCCATACCTGCATGCCACCCACTTTTTTGTAGTTCTGACCATCAAGGATCTTGCTGTAGTCGGTTACACTTGTCATAACAAGTGTCAACAAGGAATACTGTATCAGAAGTTGAATAATTAAGTACGGGAAAATGTGAAAAAAAGTGGAAGGTATACAAAAAGACAACAAGAGGCACAAAGGTAACAGCTGGGAATCATAAAAGGAAAAGTCTTGACATTTTCTTGGTAATGGTCAATAGGTCTAAATTGCAGTTCCCCAAAGTTTCTAATTTGAGAAGTCTGTGTCTTTCAATGCATTATCATATGAGATAAATATTGTCATAATTTTCTGTTGCACTCACTGCTGCCCCTTGAAATCTGCAGCCACACTCATCTTCTAGCCATTTTGATACATGACCTGGTATTGTGAAAAACCAAAAAGGTATTTGCAATGTTTGAAGTGGTACCATTATCTGTAATGTTTTTATGCTTGGCCAATCTTAAGTAACTGAAGATGTTTGCAATTGGGCCGTGGCCCGTCCCACAAGTGGACCAAAAGTACTTAATTTTTATTGAGAATTATACCTAGGAAAATAATTTTTATGAGAAATTAATCATTGTACCACTGGGCCCCTCTTAAGTAAATTACTTGGATTGTCCAGTGCACATAGTCTGATAGCAGTGCTATTGTGATGTGTAAGTTACAGAGTGATAGACAGTTACATTGTGAAATTTTCATGTAAGGAAATACTATCTGGGTGTGTCAAAAAGTGTCTTCTCTATTACTATAGTGCATGGCAAATCTCACAACAACAGAGGGTTGCATTGCTGTTGTACTGTGATTTTTACTAAGTTTTGAAGAACTTTTAAAGTGAATACAGTGTTCCGTTCTGTAGGAAACTCAGGGCCAAGACTGTGCAAAAGGAAATATTTAGAGTGTACTGAAAAGGACTGTTTAACACATTGCTGTTAAAGTTTGATTAACCAGGTGGTAGTAGCTATCTGTCTGCTTTCTCCTTCAAACTCAAACATTTCTTGAACACGGACAATGTGCAGTTAAAACTTAACTCTCAGCCAATAAGGTACGAAAAGTAATATGACCTCTTTTATATTTCCAGTTCCTTTTTCTGATGTAGAACACTTTCAGTAACATCACAAAAGCAGTCCAACTGTTGGCCAAAAGTTCAAGGCAGTCGAGTGGTCAGCATAATGACAGATTAGGTGGTCACTTTCATTGTCATATAATGTGAATACAAGCCTCCAGTCGAACTTTGTTGCACTTTTAGGTGCATCAATGGAATAAGGTGTCTAAGTTGTCAAGAATGTATTTACATTTGTGATTCCTCACCACCCCATCTCTGAGGGTAGGTGTCATGACCTGGAGCAAAGAAAAGAGAATAAAGA
Source organism: Stichopus horrens (assembly GCA_009801055.1). Lineage (NCBI taxonomy): Eukaryota > Metazoa > Echinodermata > Holothuroidea > Aspidochirotida > Stichopodidae > Stichopus > Stichopus horrens. The sequence continues at coordinate 637 of VJOZ01007745.1, read as the reverse complement.
AATAACATCAAAACAGAAGGGGCAGGTCGATATTTTCTTTGCAATTTGCACTGATGAAGCAGATCAATGTAAATTAAGGGCTGTCCATTTTAACAACACATACAGTGTTTTACTCATTTTCTAAAAATGTTAATTTGCACGATGCCTTTTCAGTCGTCAGGTTGCAAATGTGTCGATAAACCAAACGTCTGTATAGAGAAAATAGTTGTTTTTTTTTATCGATGTTTGTATTGGTGGAAAGGACACTACAACTAGCAATGAAACCTAGCTAAAAGTCAAATGTTCAACCTGCTACATGATATGCTGTCTTTGATTTCTGATGAATGATACTGAAGAGGGAGAGTGACGTCAAGGGGAGGATTGAAATATACATCATTGTTATTTCTTAAACTTTCTGGTTGTCCCATAGGAAAACATTTTCTAACCAGCAGTTGGCAGTTAAAGTGGGTGTCAAGTGTTCAGTGTTTTTGTTTTTCTTTTCTTCTGCTGTCTAAATTAGAGGGAGCCATATATAAATAGCTTTCTTGCACTTGGCTATGTTGTGGTTTTTGATTCCTTGCCGAAGGAATCTATGCGATGGTGATGTCGTGTGTGTGTGTGTGTGTGTGTGCGTGTATGTGCGTGTGTGACGCCTGCT